>CM065744.1:5479134-5489134 GCA_033310375.1 Conus canariensis | reverse complement strand
ACTATCAATAAAATTGTGTGGGTGTGGTGTGGTGTGGTGTGGTGTGTGTGTGTGTGTGTGTGTGTGTGTGTGTGTGTGTGTGTGTGTTATAGGTTTCTTTCCAGACAGCAATTTGTCAGTGAAATTGAAACATGTTTTATCTGTTTTTCTTTAATAGCTGAGGACACACACACACACACACACACACACACACACACCACACACACATGCACAAACACACACACACATACACATGCACAAACAAACAAACACACATAAACACACACACACACACACACACACACACACACACACACACACACACACACACTATTGAGGAGAAGGAGGAGGGGGGGGGGGGGGGAGGAGTTTAACGCCTGTCTTTTCAGTGCAAACAATGTTACCTTCCGTCAATTTGTTGGTCAAACAAATAGGCCTAGAGAATATAATAATGTGAAGGGCACGTTATGATGACGATCAAGATGCTGTCCGCCAGCATTACAAGCACACCATTTCACATCCATGTTTTGACGTATTGTCTCACTGACTGAATTATTAATCTGAGTGACAGAAAAAAATGCGGCATCTGTCCCATGAAAACAGCGGGATCACTCTCGCTAAACGCATGCTCTAACAAAGACTGCCTTCCTTGCAGATTACTGAACATCGTCTATTATGTTCTTCAATTGATGAAGTGCGATTTTTGTCCAGTTGTTACATTTTGTATCTGAACATGTGGCCAGTCGTGCTTTCTAGAGTAGCAGAGGCATTCATTTTCTGTGGGAGGGACCGCTTTATCCGCTGTGACTGACTGGGTGTTCGCTGTATTGATATTAGTGTAATTACATGAGCTCATAAACGCGGTTATAAATGTTTATGTAGGCAAGTGTGTATGTGTGTGTGTATCTATGAGTGTGTATGTGGTGAGTGAGTGTGTGTGTGTGTGTGTGTGTGTGTGTGTGTGTGTTGTGTGTGTGTGTGCCCATGATTAAATGTATAGAATGCCAAAAAAAAAAAAAATAAATAAAGGGTCTAAGAAATACAAAAAAGAAAAAAAAATTAAAGGGTCTAAGAAATACATGAAAGTGCGTATAAATTCCGAGACACACACACACACACACACACACACACACACACACCACACGCACGCACGCATGCACGCAGACACACACGCACACACACACACACACATGCACTTGCGTGCACACCTGCACGTGCAATTATAAAAGCATGCACCCATACAAGCATGCACAAACATGCAGACACATACACGCAGAATCAAAATTTAGGGGAGAAAATGTAATAGGATTGGTTTGCATTTCAGTTGTAATGTAAGGTCTGTGTTGTACTGAAGTTCGTCGCCACAACAAACTTCTTTATGTGGACTGTAGGCTGCTCTCTCCGGAGCAGAATGTCTCAGCATGGTTTGGCGCCTTATCGTTTTTCTTTAAGGTCTGTGTTGTACTGAAGTTCATCGCCACAACAAACGTCTTTATGTGGACTGTAGGCTGCTCTCTCCGGAGCAGAATGTCTCAGCATGGTCTGGCGCCTTATCGTTTTTCTTTAAGGTCTGTGTTGTACTGAAGTTCATCGCCACAACAAACTTCTTTATGTGGACTGTAGGCTGCTCTCTCCGGAGCAGAATGTCTCAGCATGGTCTGGCGCCTTATCGTTTTTCTTTTTGCTGCCTTCAATTAGAGACACAGGTGGGAGGAATGGTGATGGGATTCAATCCTACGGTCGTCCACACTACTTCTGTGTGTGTAGACACGCGCGCACACGCATGCACACAACAACAACAGCAATCACAACAACAACATTGAATCATACATGCACATACACAAGTATGCACTCCAATAGGTACGCCCTGAATCTGTGTCTGTCTTCGACAGAATTGGCAGTTGGCGAAAACTGCGCAAACAACGCAGAACTGTGCACATCAAGAACCACGTGCTCTTCGGGAAAATGCGGTAGGTGTCTTGTGTTGGGAATGGCAGGTGATGGTGTGGCAGCTGTCAGAGGACATTTGTTAGGTTCTCCTGTCTCAGGGTGCCAAGGTCTAGAAAGCAACAGTGTAACGTTTTGACCTTTTGAGTATACCCCTCTACATTTATGCGTAGTACTCGCATGTAATATCACACGTCAAACTCAACAGCACTTTCAGTTGCACTTTGCTTGGCATATAACACGATGGCGGACAAGGAAAACGGAAATCCCGCTAGTAATCGCGTGGTTTTGAATTGACGTGCACACATAAAAATGGCCGACAACAAAACCACTGGATACAATGGTAATCTCGCGGTCATCTTTGGTAATCTTTCTTCTGCTTTTTAACTCACTCCTTATTGAAGTTGACCTTTTTTTTTTTAGAGAATAGTTCCACAACCTAAAGATCCACATTATCCTGGTTCTATTTTAGACACCACCAAATCGATGAAGATTTTTTTTTTTTTCCCGCGGCATTTCGTCATAAAACATCACAGTGTAGCATTGTCAACGAAGCGCAGTGCTTGGTGAGCCATTGTTACCAGTCCCACGCCACAATACGATGTTCCCAGCTGATAAACGCATTTCAGTGAGATGCATGCTGTTGAGAGGAAGAGGCATTGTTTCCTTGAGGCGATACAGTCTCCACGGCAAAATACGACTGGCTCGTGCAGTTGCATTGACTTGCATGACACGTTGATCATCCGTAACGTAGAACCACCAGGACTAAAGCGTGTGTGTGTGTGTGTGTGTGTGTGTGTTGTGTACCCTCTATGCCACATATAGTTTAAGGAGACTGTGAAGCACACATGCAGCTTGTGATATTAAAGATATAATTCACCTTTAATATATTAGCGGGTAGATTTGGCAGGTGTCCAGCGTGGGATTCGATCAGCTACAGAAGCTCTGACGAAAAAATGCAGTAAGTGTCCAGTGTGATAGAGAGACATGATGGAGACTGTGTAGAAAGCATGATAGGTTGTTCGTAAGAACAGAGACTCGGGGTGCATCAATAATGTGGAAGGAAGCATGCGGTACATGCCTCGGATAGTGGTGATATTTCCAGATCTTCCGATAGAGCGTGTTTGTTGTGTAAACAGTGAGAACGACATGTCCTTGAGAGAAGGAGTCGTTGTTTTGATCTGTCCGTCAGTATATGTGTGCTCAGATTGCGAAGAGATTTCAGTAAGAAGCTCCTGGAACAAGAAGAAAAGAGGGAGGAAGGAAGGGGAAGGGAAGTGGCGGGTGGGTGGGTGGGGGAGTCGTGCAAGGTTTTAGGTCATCGCAGTTCCGAGGAAAAGACCCCCTGTGTCGGTGAGAGGGAGATTTGGATTCGTTGAGAAGCGGTGGTAGCTAGAACAGTTCGCGAGCATCCAAGAAAGGCCACAAGGCTACTGAATGATCGTTGGGTTTACACACACACACACACACACACACACACACACACACATGTACATACATGTAAGCGCGCGCATCCTCACACACACACACACACACACACACACACACACACACACACACACACACACTGAAAGAGTGAGAGAGAGAGAGAGCTGAAGCAGAGTTACAAACCATTTTCAGGAATCATCAATGGTGGAGACTGTCATGATGCTGAAAGGTTATGTGCATCTGGGTTCTGCAGTCCTCAAGACAACCAAACATGCAGTAAGCTGCCTTTCCAATCGTTTTTCTCCTAGAAATATCTGTGACAGAAACAATAGAAAGACAAATGCATATATGCTCAATATACAGATTATGTTTGTGGTCATAGGAAATGTGTTGGAAGCAGTACACATATGTCTTTTCTGAATAAATGGAAGAAATTACGTCTATGCTTAGAGAGCAGTTTGTGGGGAAAAACACCCAAGAGAGTGTATAAATTGTCAGAGAAAACCTGACAGGAACAAACACAATAATGTGTTTTGAATGAGTGCAGAGGATATTCTTGTGTTGACAGGAAAACTGGCAGGATCATACACACATATGCTCTGTAATTAAATTCAGTGAAGGTGGCTGCAGTCCTTACACTTCATCAGTGCACGCGTGGTCTACAGAGTGTGTGTAAAGTTGTCTTTATTTGTTTTTGAATGAACATTCTCTCCCCCCCCCCTCCCATCCCATCTGTCTGTCTGTCTGTCTGTCTGTCTCTCTCTCTCTTTAAAATGCGTTCAGAGAGAGAGAGAATTGGTGGTGGTGGTGGTGGATTTCAATACAGACAACAGTGGCTGCTCATTCATTTATTCATTTTTTCTGATTTAATGCAAAAAAAGCAAAACAAATGTGCTGCCAGAATGTACCTGAAATTGTGTGCAGGACAAGAAAGAGAAAGAGAGAGAGAGAGAGAGAGAGAGAGAGAGAGAGAGAGAGAGAGAAGATGGGTTTTAATGCACACGTTTATCACAGGAAAAGAAAAACACTGGCTCTTTATTCATTTTTCTAATTTGATGCACAAAAACAAATGCGCTGCCAGAATGTACCTGACATTGGGTGTGTATGTGTGTGTGTGTTGAGGGGTGGGGGTGGGGGGGGGGGAGAGAGTGCCCATTGTCTTTCCTTGCCATTCCTAAATTAAGAGCATGTAAGACAAAACCTTTTTTCCATTTTTTTAACACAGGGCTGGACGTCGGGCAGGCATGCACAGCCACCACTGCACAGTACTGTCGCAAAGGCTCCTTCTGTGAGAAGAATCAAGTCTGCAGTAAGTATTTTGTTTCGGCTGGTACATTGTAATAGACCTTTGCTTCCTGGTACACAGTTCTTATAATCTTCTATACTTGTGCTCCTTTGTACACAGATCTTATGATTTTCTACACTTGTGCTCCTTTGTACACAGATCTTATGATTTTCTACACTTGTGCTCCTTTGTACACAGATCTTATGATTTTCTACACTTGTGCTCCTTTGTACACAGATCTTATGATTTTCTACACTTGTGCTCCTTTGTACACAGATCTTATGATTTTCTACACTGGTGCTCTGTTGTACACAGCTGTTATGATTTTCTACACTGGTGCTCTGTTGTACACAGCTGTTATGATTTTCTACACTGGTGCTCCTTCTTACACAGGTATTATGATTTTCTACACTTGTGCTCCGTTGTACACACATTATAATTTTCTACACTTGTGCTCCTTTGTACACACGTATCATTTTCTACTCATTTTTTGGTATCAGTTCACAATGTTTATTCCACACTTACTTGCATAGCTTTCCACAGCCAGAACACACCGTGAATAAGAAGCAGCCAGAACACACCGTGAATAAGAAGCAGCCAGAACACACCGTGAATAAGAAGCAGCCAGAACACACCGTGAATAAGAAGCAGCCAGAACACACTGTGAATAAGAAGCAGCCAGAACACACCGTGAATAAGAAGCAGCCAGAACACACCGTGAATAAGAAGCAGCCAGAACACACCGTGAATAAGAAGCAGTCAGAACACACTGTGAATAAGAAGCAGCCAGAACACAAGCAGCCAGAACACACCGTGAATAAGAAGCAGCCAGAACACACCGTGAATAAGAAGCAGCCAGAACACACCGTGAATAAGGAGCAGCCTGAATAAAACAACCTAAAGAAGAAATAACCTAATAAAAACCAAACCAAACGACATACCAAAAGCATTCTCAAACTGTCCATATCAACTTCTCATCTGCATGCAACAGACGTCTTACTAATGGTATTCCACATTTAAACCACTTTTTTTTTTTACAAACGAAAGTTTTTCTTCTCCTATCCATATGATGTCATTATAGAAAATTGATTCTGCTACAATTTCTTCGAATTTCGGAGCTTTTCATTTAAAACTACTTTGCGAACTTTTTTTTTTTTTTGAAGTTCGTTTTATTCATTTTGCGTTTTGCTTGTCAGATTAGAGCAGGTTTTGTATTTGAGCTTATTTTGACCACCAAGTAGTCTTGTGCTGGACAAGAAGAAAATGGCCCAAATGTTTTAACATAAAAGTTTGCTTACATCCATTAAACGATCTTTCTACGTGTGTGCCCGTGCGCGCGCGCGTGTGTGTGTGTGTGTGTGTGTGTGTGTGTGTTGTGCGTGCCTGCCTGCCTGCCTGCCTGCCTGCCTGCGTGCGTGCGTGCGTACGTGTGTGTGTGTGATATTTACAGAACTGAATTTTGGAGAGGCTTGTACAACAGATGCACAATGTCAGCATAATACCGTTTGCAGTTCCTCACAAGGCTCTTCCTCCATGGCTTGCAGTAAGTGTAAGAGAAATAGTAACCCAATTTGTACAGGAAAAGGCCCCTTACTCAGTGACGGAAGTCGAGCTTTTCTTTTTTGGAGCTGGGGAGAGGGGGGGGGGGGGGGGGGGGGGGGGGGGGGGGGGGGGATGGGAGGGGGTTCCATATAATACAATATGAGGCAAGACTTGAAACAGTCATTCAAATACAGTATCTAGAGCACAATGAATATGAGACATTGAATCCGCAGGGGGCATGCATTCTTAGGTATTCGTTGCCATGGTCAAAATAACAGCTGACAACCCCAGAGAAATTCATTGTACAACAGCATGCACTGTTGGGCCAATATCCCAGAGAAAGATTCCTTATCCAGCAACATAATATCGAGTTCACTGTTGGACCATTATCTTGGAGAAAGATGTTTAGTCCAACAACTTATGGATTACACTGTCGGGCCATTATCACAGAGAAAGATTCCTTATCCCACAACATATTATGGAGTTCACTGTTGGACCCTTATCTTGGAGAAAGATTCTTAGTCCAACAACTTATGGATTACACTGTCGGGCCATTACCACAGAGAAAGATTTCTTGTTCAACAACATATTATCTAGTTCACTGTTGGACCATTATCTTGGAGAAAGATTCTTAGTCCAACAACTTATGGATGACACTGTCGGACCATATTTACAGAAAAAAGATTTCTTATTCAACAAGCAGTTATGGAGTACCGTGCCGGGCTAACATCACAGAAAATGAACTGATATGCCGTGGATGGACAAATGATCAGGGTAACTCCGACACCTTCAGCATATTGCGCAAGACTGTTACGGATAGTGCGGTGCTGTGCGCATTTCGGACTCTCACTTTCAAAGTTTGGATGCGTGTAACGATTATTCCCTACACACACCCACACCACACGAACATGGACAGCCAGGCAACACAAAAGTTAACTTTCTTTTCTTTTATATGCCGCTTGAATCATCAAGACATTATGAACACATATCAACATAATCATTAACAAATCATCAAGACATTATAAACACATATCAACATAATCATTAACAAATCATCAAGACATTATAAACACATATCAACATAATCATTAGCAAATCATCAAGACATTATAAACACATATCAACATAATCATTAACAAATCATCAAGACATTATAAACACATATCAACATAATCATTAACAAATCATCAAGACATTATAAACACATATCAACATAATCATTAACAAAAACCGGCAGCCATAAAGGCAATCCCAGATCAATCCCGGATCGCAGATTAATATTTCACATCAACTAAGGTACGTAATAAGCACAAGGAGCTTTAACCGTCGCTCTCACAAAACTGTGACATCTAATTATATATATATATATATATATATATTTTTTTTTTTTTTTTTTTCTGGCACAGACCTCTCTGGCACAGTCAGTGGTATCCCAACAGACACAGTCCGCACACTTGGCTGCTCCGAGCCCAAATCACAGTCTACAGCACCAACCAGGGTACACACACAGCAAGCAGAGCCGCTCACGAACACAATCCCAAGTGGTGTCCCACAGGGCTCACACGCACTGAAGAAAATCACCACAGACTACCAACCTGGCGGTCAGCCTCTCCGCGTTGTCGTGACAGAGAATCCTGACGCCCTTTTCAGTACACATACACTACTGACCTGGCGGTCAGCTTCTCCACGTCGTCGTGACAGAGAATCCTGACACCCTTTTCAGTACACATACACTACTGACCTGGCGGTCAGCCTCTCCACGTCGTTGTGACAGAGAATCCTGACGCCCTTTTCAGTACACATACACTACTGACCTGGCGGTCAGCCTCTCCACGTCGTCGTGACAGAGAATCCTGACGCCCTTTTCAGTACACATACACTACTGACCTGGCGGTCAGCTTCTCCACGTCGTCGTGACAGAGACAGCGGCCGGGTCACGGGCTGTACCACCACTCCTGATGTTAACCTGTTCCAGCCAGGACGGTCTCAGGGCCTTACCGTGGGAAACTGTATAACAACATTGGTTACCTAGCCTACTACCTACACATTTATTGTCCTTGTTTTGTCACTAGCAGTCGCTCTTCACATAACGCATTTCACTAGACCTTGGGTAAAAATACCCATGATATAGTTTACAGAGTTCCAATACAATGTGTGCATTATAATAGAAAAATTCCTTGATTAGCGCCATAAATGATTACATTGAAGAATGCGACAAAGATTACAATTATTACAGATACATGAACAATTTCCATCCCGAGGGTTGGCTGCCAGAACCCAGTGTCTCACTTTTGCCGATTTTCAATTTTTTTACACTGCACCATCGTTTTCAATGTGACCTTTCACCTAGGAAACTTTTTGTGGCCATAGTGTTGCTTTTTGATAAGTTATAGATAAACCCAAACCCAGTAGCTTCAAATGTATAGGTAGCTTTCCCCCAAAACCCATTTACTCCGCATGCTATGTTCTGCCCAATTTGTACGAGCAGCACTTTTCACACACAGTGACTGCCAGAATCCCGTATCTTGAACGAAGGGATTCTGGCTGTCAGAAAACACACACACACACACACACACACACACACACACACACACACACACACACACACACACACACGCACACACACACACACACACACACACACACACCAGTCATTTGGAAAAGTAAGCTACCACTCGTCTGGAGAAAAGTGCATTTTGGTGAGATTCCACCAACAAAAGGAAAGTAACTGAGCCAGGGAAAACCCAGTGTATCCAGCTGCTGGGCTGTCACTGTCAGGATTGTTTATCGTTTGGCAGTAAGTGGGCCCATAGCTGAGCTCCAGAGTCTACTCTGACATGAGAAAACTTCACTTAAGCATGTGAAGTATCACTCTTTTGCTCCTGTTTACAAAGACTGAAGAAGCAGTTAGAACTGTTGGAACTGTGCCTCACTAGCACCTACTTTTCATTTAACCATGAGTTCTACCAGCAGAAACAAGGAGCTGCTGTGGGTTCGCCAGTATCTCCAGTGGTAGCCAACCTGTACATGGAACATTTTGAAAAAGTAGCCCTTGACACTGCTGCCAACCCTCCCAGCATGTGGTACCGCTATGTGGATGACACCATGACCCGCATACAGGAGACGGAGGTTGACAGCTTCACCACTCACCTGAATTCCATCGACGACAGTATCCAGTTCACTTCCGAAACTGAAGTAGAAGGGAAGATCCCGTTCCTTGACACACTCATCACCCGAACCCATGACGACAGGGTGGAGACCACCGTTTATAGGAAACCCACCCACACTGACCAATATCTGAACTTTCACTCTAACCACCCCCTCCAGCACAAGAGATCTGTTGTCAACACCCTCATGCACAGAGCCTCTGTACTGTGTTCCACAAAGGAGGAAGAGCTGAAAGAAGAAGAACACATCAAGACTGCCCTTTCCGCTAATGGATACCCTGCATGGATGTGGGACAACCCTCGAATTCGCTACCCTTCTTCTACAGATACGGACAGTGCGAAAGTCGGGATCCCTTACAATAAAGGAGTCTCAGAGCGTCTAGCCAGGACCTTCCAACAACATGGATGCAAAGTGTTCCACAAACCCACCAACTCCCTACGCCAGCAACTGACCCAGGTCAAAGACAAAACGGACTCCCTCAAGCAGTGTGGTGTAGTGTACCAGGTAGGGTGTCAAGACTGTACCCATACCTACATTGGCGAGACAGCAAGACCACTCACCACCCGTCTACAGGAACACCAAAACCGATCTACTTCTGCCATACATGAACATCTACAAGCCAAAGGCCACAGTTTCAGCCCCCAAGAAACC
>CM065744.1:5456634-5474134 GCA_033310375.1 Conus canariensis | reverse complement strand
CAGTTCAGAGATGAGTGAGACAGGGGGACTCCTCTTCACTAAATCTCTATTTTGTTTGTGGAAAAATTCTTTCACTTATGCTTCGTAGAACTTCGAATATAAAAGGAATCAATGTGCAGAGCAAGAAGTTTTATTGTCTCAGTTTGCAGATGATATCTCATTATGCTTGGATGTAAGTGGGAAATCTCTCAATGAATCAGTGTACATTTTCACTATGAAAATCAGTTCGCTGAAATTTAAGGTTTACGTATAAACTTTGACAAAAGCGAGGCTGTTCGGATAGGGAGGAGGAAAAACACAATTATTCGATACATGAGGGACACAAAAATTTCATTTGGTACCCTGGTACTTTCAAAATTTTTGGAGAGTTGTTTTCCACTAATACCGCAGATATTACAAAGATTAACTTTGAGGACGAACGTTTTGCAATGAAAAGAATTTTGAAGTTTTGGAGTAAACGGCAGTTGACTCCTTGGGAAAATAACAGTAATTGAGATCTTGGTTGTGTCAAAAATTGTACATTTGTTGATCAGTTTGCCTGACCCATTAGCAACTTTCATCGCTGTGTTGGAAAATGCAATAGTGGTATTTCAATAGATCTGGAAGCAAAGCTTGATTAAGAAAAAAAGAAATGTGATGTTTAAACAATACAGTGAAGGAGGATTGACAATAATAAATATTAGATCATTTTTTATTTCTATAAAAATACGTTGGCTGAGAAGATTTTTGGATGAATCTGAATGGAAGGATTTTACAATTAATTTGTCCCAGAATTTACAAAGTTAAGACGTTGTGGTGCTGACTTTATCAAAGGGGTCATAAAGAAAGTTGACAATTTATTTTGGAGAGATGTAGTAAAACAGTACAAAAACACTATGTTTGATCCTGTCCAATTACAGTTCATGAGTTCATAGCACAGTGTATTAATTACAATAGCCGTACACCACACACACACACACACACACACACACACACACACATACACAGGCACACACATACACACTTGCGAACACACACACACACGCACGCACGCACGCACGCACACACATACACAGACACACGCACAAACACACTTCCGAACACACACACACACACACACACACACACACACCCACACACCCACGCACGCACGCACGCACGCACACGCGCGCGCACGCACGCACGCACGCACGCACACACACACACACACACACACACACACACACACACACACACACACACTTGCGAACACACACTTGCGAACACACAAACACACACACACACACACACACACACACACACACACACACTTGCGAACACACACACACACACACACACACACACACACACACACACACAACACACACACATACACACACGCGCGCGCGCGCGCCCGCGCGAAATAATATGCAACTTATCCCATAGGAAAGTAAGATGTCATGTTGGGTTTAGCAGGCGGAGTTGAATAGAGGCTGAATCGCCTTTTATTTCCAAATAACTCACCAAATGTTGTATCTGAATTATTAATATTCTTACTCAACATCACAGCCGTGTGAAATGAATAACGATTGAGTCCAGCCATTAAAAGAATACAAGCATTGCAGCTCATATCAGAAACAATTGAAATCCAGTTTTCAGATTTCTCTCAAAGAATAAAATTCAGAATTGACATTTTATTTCAGTTAAACTCGTTATGTACAATAACTGGATTCGAACGCCGATCAAAGGCAGTGACAGATGTTTATATTACGCTTAAAACACATTTACTACGATACTTTATAGTGACATCGTCAAAATATTAAAATTTACTGGACATTTATTAAGAGAATAAGTGTAACAGATTAAGAAGAGTATAAATGTGGAAACAAATGTACAGCTGGCTGTGTTTGATGATTATGAACTAGCAGTCACATCAACAAGTCGTCCTGTTTGATGATTATTTGCTAATAAAGAAGAAATTCATAGATGGATATCACCTCGATATTCAGTGATTGATAGGAAGGCCAGTAAAAACATTGTTATATATCCCAACAGAATGACCATTCTTATCGTATAATCAGAGTGCACTGTTTAACAGAATACGTATTGAATGTTTCTGTTCCATACACCGTACTTCAGTCATCAAAATCAGTAAATGTGCGTTTGTGTATGTACATGATGAATGTATGTACATGATGAATGTATTTGTGTCGATGTGAGCCTAAAAGGAGATGTGCAAGACATTTCTAGCCGACGGCGAAGTTCTCTATGCTTTCTAACAAACAAAAAAAGCAGCCGTGGTATACAAGACTGGAAAAGCACCTTGTGGTGGTGACGATCATGCCTCATCACGATGTGTAACAACATATTGCCTGTTAATGGTTGTGTCAGGACTCACGTTCTAATCTAACATCGTCACAACTGTCCTCTGCGGTCGATGACCACTTTTTAAGTTACTTTTAAGCAGAAAGTGACCTAAATGTTCTCTGCTGCTTACGATTACGTTCTTTGTCACTCTTGTGTCAAGACACTGGCAAAACAAGGAAACAACGTGTATGTTGCAATGTGTTGATGGGTGCCATGTTGTCAGGTCTGATATGATCTGGTTGATGTTGATTGCGTCTTTGGTCACTTTATAACAGGGCTATGGCAAAAAAAAAAAAAAAAAAAAAATGACATAGACCACTGAACATTGTTTCTTGTGACTTTTTACGTAAAAGAGCGATGGCAAAATTTTTACTCTCTATTTGCAGATCATAATTTCTGTCACTGTATAACAAAATGATATTAAAAAGACGTCATGGACCAATGTTTTTAACACTATTTTCTAATTCTCTTTTATTTATACCAAGTCAGTACCAGTAAAATGTCATTTGTTGCCTATGATGATGCATTTGAAAAACAAACAATCAATCAAAACGCTTCACATCTTTTTCCCAACTCTCAACAAGGAACAAAACAGAAAAAAAACACGATATGTTCTATCAAATGCATTTTTACTCTAACCAAACATCCCCCACACAAACACACACTTCTACTTCTCCTTTTCCTTCCTGCTATGGTAATTACCAGGCTTATTGTTGCCATACTCCTATATTCTAAGGGATTCCCAAGAAAGATAGCTGCCAGACACATTCTGATATGTGCCTGAGCGGCGCCACATGCTCTGGTGGTCAGTGCCAATGTAATAAGGATTTGACAGACCCTGACACCGATAGATGCGGTATGTGTCATTCTCTCTCTCTCTCTCTCTCTCTCTCTCTCTCTCTCTCTCTTTAAAATTACTGCAAAGTGTGTTATGAACGAAGTCATTGTTTGTACGTAAATGCCAGATTGGACAAATGTTTTTATATAATTATGCACCCCTTCATGAGGGGCAATGGCTTAATCATGACTAAAGTTTCTGCATTCCGTATTCTCTCTCTCTCTCTCTCTCTCTCTCTCTCTCTCTGTCTCTCTCTCTCTCTCTCCTTCCGTTGTTTGCTTGTTCGCTCTTATTTTAATATTTTGCCTACGGATTACCCTCCTTTTCTACGTATTGTTATTTTTCTTCTTCTTCTTCGTTCACTTAGAAACCTTTTTTTTTCTTATTTGTGGTTTATACTTTTTGCGTGCTGATGCATTTTTTTTCTAAAAGAATCTAGTTGTAGACGTAGTTTGATGTCCATGTGTGTGTGTGTGTGTGTGTGTGTGTGTGTGTGTGTGTGTGTGTGTGTGTGTGTGTTGCTGACGGTTGTAACTGACCATTGTGGCCATTTACCTGCACTGTGCTGACTCAGGATACACACGCCGTCACAAGGAACAACCAGGAAGTCACTGTCTACTGGAGTTGATCATACATTTAATTTCAGTGGCATTTGTAACGTTGGCATTTATATTTAAAGCCTCTTCGCCTGCAGTTAGGTTCAGTGCACTGTCTTTGTCATTGCCACTTGTTGTTGTCCATGACTTCACTTATATTCAAAGTCTGATCGCCTGTTGCCACTTGTTGATGTCCATGACTTTATTTATGTCCAAAGTCTGATCGCCTGCAGTTAGGTTCAGTGCACTGTCTTTGTCATTGCCACTTGTTGTTGTCCATGACTTTATTTATGTCCAAAGTCTGATCGCCTGCAGTTAGGTTCAGTGCACTGTCTTTGTCATTGCCACTTGTTGTTGTCCATGACTTTATTTATGTCCAAAGTCTGATCGCCTGCAGTTAGGTTCAGTGCACTGTCTTTGTCATTGCCACTTGTTGTTGTCCATGACTTTATTTATGTCCAAAGTCTGATCGCCTGCAGTTAGGTTCAGTGCACTGTCTTTGTCATTGTCATTTATTGTTGTTGTCCATGACTTCCAGTATGAAGTGAAGGACGTTATCCCTAGCTCGTTATGGAGACGACTGCAGGATTTCAAGCAACTGAGAAGAAATGCAGGGTTTAGAAAACTCAGCTTTTTCCCAACTGACTCCGTACTGTAACAGAAAGTAAGCGCAACCCTCGTCAGGCAGACCCAAATGGATCGATTGTTGGCTAGGTATGGCAAAGAGGCAAATAATGATAAAGCAGAGGCTAAAAGGATTGTTTCTGAACTGCACTGTCAAATTGCTGTCACAACGACACGTTCTGTTTCTAAAGAAAAGAAGCGGGAGTGGTGTGAACATTTGTGAAAATCAAACTCCAAAATTACAGCCACAGCATTCAACATGGATATTAGTAGTTACGTGATGCACGTGCAGTGGGCGAACTCCCAGGTCAGTCAGTCAGTCATTCCCCTGACCGCTGTGGTCGTTGGGGGGACGTGATGAGGCAGCCGCCGTTTGTCTCCAGGCTCTTCTGTTTGTAACTGTCGTGAGGAGATCTGGCATGGTCATTTTGGTCCAGTCCTTTATATTTTCGGACCAGCTCTTTCTCTGCCGTCCTCGTCTGCGCCCTCCTTCAACGGTACCTTGAAGGATGGTTTTGGAGAGGGTGTTGTGACGAATGACGTGGCCAAACCATGCCATCTTCCATCATTTGACGGTTGTCAGAAGTGGTTCGTTGGGCCCAACTAGGTTGGTGACCAGGTTCCGCACATAATCATTGGTTTTGTGTTCTTTGTAGGAGATGTGGAGTAGTTTCCTCAGGCACCTGGTCTGAAACGCCTGGATTCTTCTTTCTGTTTCGGCCATCAATGTCCATGTGTCGCAGCCATATAACAGGATGGAGACCACTAGTGACTTGTAGAGCCGGCATTTTGTGTGGAATTTGATGTTGCTCTTCCACACCCTGTTCAGTCTGGCCATCGCTGCTGATGCGGGGTTGATCCTGATTCGGATTTCTGCTGTGCAGGTGCCATCTTTCGACAGGGTTGCTTCCAAGTACCTGAAGCTGGTCACTTCTTCCAGGGGCTCACCATTCATGGTTATGTTGGCACTGCTGTTATTCGTGCTGTTGACCATGACCTTTGACTTCCCTGTGCTGACCCCCATGCCATAGGCACTTGCTCTCGTGACAAGTCTGTTTGTCAGATCCTGGAGCTCAGTGTTGCTACCCGCCATGAGGTCGATGTCGTCTGCAAAACGAAGGTTGCAGACCGGCCTGCCGCCAATGCTGATAGAGGTGTGACGTTCTTCGAGAGTCTCTTGCATGATTCTCTCCAGAAAGATGTTTAAAAGTACTGGAGATAGTAGGCACCCTTGCCTGACTCCGACTGTGGTCGGGAAGAACTGGCCCTGCTGGCTGTTGAGGAGTACTGTGCTGCTGGACTGTTCGTAGAGGGCCTGGATGACTTGGACGAGCCTCTGTCTCTTGGACGAGTCTCTGAGAACCTGCCATAGGCCGTTGTGCCACACCTGGTCAAATGCCTTCTTAAAGTCGATGAAGTTGTGGAAGAGGTCCTTTTGGTGTTGTAGATGCTTTTCAATCGGGACTCGGCAGTTGAAAATTTGTTCCACAGTGCTCCGCCCTGTATTAAAAACCTGCTTCTTCTGACAGCAGTTCCTCAGCCTTGGATTTCAGTTGGTTGAGGATGATGCGAAGCATGACTTTGCTGGGGTGGCTGATCAGACTTATAGTCCTGTAGTTTTGGCATAGTTTGAGGTTGCCCTTCTTGGGTAAAGGAATCACCAATGACTGGGTCCACTCTGTTGGCCACTTCTTTTATGTCCAGATCTTCTGACATAGCGTTGTTAGAGCCTCTGTGGTCTCTTTCCCTCCGTATTTCAAAAGCTCAGCTGGGACATTGTCCACTTCTGGGGATTTCCCTGGCTTCAGACTCTGTATCGCTGCCTCAAAACCTCATCCTTCAGTACTTGGAGACTGTTCTCGCTGTCTGCAGGTCGTTGGTTGTCCTGCAAAATGGATGTGTCTGGGTTGAGCTGGTAATTGTAGAGGCCCTCACAGTATTCTGTTCACCTCTTCAGGACTTTTTCATTCTCTGTCAGTAGCTTGCCATCCTTATCTCCGATAACCGTTGCTCTTGTCTGGTTAGTCTTGTTGAGGGTCTCGAGTGTGTTGTAGGCTACTTTGCTGTCCCCTGCTTCCATGCTTTTCTCGATTGCTTCGCACTGCTCCTCTATCCGATTTTCCTTGACTGTCTGCATCTTCTTCCTGACTTCTCTGTTCACCTGTTGGTACTGCATCTTGGCTTCGTCGCTGGAGTGTTTCTTTCCTCTCAGTTCCCGCCTCTTGTCCCATAGATCTAAGACCTCGTTTGTAGCCCAAGGCTGGATCTTCTTTCGCTTCTTTCCCACAACTTCATTAGCTGTTGTAGTTAGCACCTCTTTGATGTTATTAGCAAGAGTGTCTACATCGCTGTCCACAAAGTTGCGGGCAGCAAACTTCCCGTCTACCTGAGCCTGGAACACCTCTGCAATTTCGGGGTCCTTCAACTTCTCTAGGTCAAAGCGAATGCGGGGGTTCTTTGGACAGTGCTTACACTTCAGCTTAAGCTTGAAGGTTGCCAGGACAAGATCGTGATCGCTGCCAATGTCAGCGCTTGGGAATGTTCTTGTTTTTGCTTTGTTGATGCTGGACTTGTAGCGTTGTGGGGCCAGAATGAAGTCTACTTGGTTGTGAACTTGTCCATTTGGTGAGTGCCAGGTTGTAATTCTGGACAGCTTGTGTGGGTAGAGAGTGTTGGCTAGGGTAAGTTGATGGCTTTTGGCGAACTCCAGCAGTCTAAGGCCTCTGTCGCAGGTTTCCCCAATGCCGAATTTTCCTGCTGTTTCTGCCCAGTTCTGGTAAGCATCTGGGCAAACCTTGGCATTCCAGTCTCCCTGGATTATGAACATATCTTTCTTTGGGACTGTTGCTATGATGGAGTCAATCTGTTCGTAGAACTCCTCGATTTCCTAGTCGTCATGGTCTGACGTTGGAGCATAGGCCTGGATGATCGTCAGGTTATGAGGTTTTGCAGAGATGCGGATGGAATTGAGTCTGCTTGAGATGGGTGTGCAGCTGATGCACTGCCTGCAATTTCTTTCCGTACGATGAAGGCCACCCCGTACTCATGTTTCTTCTCTTCCCCAGAGAACCAGATCTTATGTCCTTCTTCTGTTGTTGTTTCGCCGAAGCCAGTCCATCTGACATCGCACAGTCCGATGATGTTCCAGCGATAGCGCTTCAGTTCATGGGTCAGTTCTTGTAGCTTGCCACAGGCATAAAGGGTGCGAACGTTCCATGTTCCGATGGTTGTGCTTTGGGTGGTTAGGTTGATGTTTTTCACTCCAGTAGCCCACGTGTCGCTCCCATCCTGAAGTGAGTCCGTGGGACACACAGTTGTTGTTATTCTGGGCCCCGACCGATCTGGCTTGGTCTTCTTTTGCTTCCTCATCATGTCCTTTCAGTGAGCTTGTTGAAGCTTGACAGAGCCCATCTCCTCTCCAAGCCAGGACCGCTAGCCATAGTCCACAGAATAAGGAGTGGTACGCCCTCGGTCGCGTACACTTAGCCGTTTGGTCCATCGTGGGACCCTTCCGCCCTGGTTGTTGGCCGCTTGCTGCAGCTCCTCCGCCCAGTGGTGCAATGTAAACACCACTCCCTCACATGGTTCAGCCCACCAGCTGAAGTGGTTTACCGAGGTGAGGCGCTTGGAGCCAACACGTGAGAGATTTAGGGGATGGATGAGGTCCAGTGATGCCCGTCCATCCTAACTAGTAGGAAGCAGCATGCCAGACATCAAAGGTACTACCTCTATCCAGAGCCCCGTACACTCCCAGGACACTGTCTTATTGTCGACAGATTCCAAAGATCAACTTGTGGGAGGAAACTGCGTTCCTCCAAAAAACGAAGAAGACAAGGCCTGTAAAGCTAACGGGGCATTCTGTAACGGAAACAAAACCTGTCAATGTGGTGACTCCTATTTCACTGATCCCATCACTTTGGATTGTCGTAAGTATCACATCGGTGCATAACACACACACACACACACACACACACACACACACACACACACACACACTCTCTCTCTCTCTCTCTCTCTCTCTCACACACACACACACACACGCAAGTAACTGTGTGTGTGTGTGTGTGTGTGTGTGTGTGTGTGTGTGTGTGTGTGTGTGTGTGTGCATGCCTGTGTATGTGCCAGCATGCGTGTATGTGCCAGCATGCGTGTATGTGTGTGTGTGTGTGTGTGTGCGTGCGTGCGTGCGTGTGTGTGTGTGTGTGTGTGTGTGTGTGTGTGTGTGTGTGTGTGTGTGTGTGTGCGTGTGTGTGTGTGTTAGTCTGTTGGAATCTGGGGTGCTTTTCTGTCACTATTCTTGCAGCACTTGGTATCTGCAGAGTGCTCTTTTGCTGGAGAAACACAAAAATGATGGAATGGTTCCAGAGATTTCTATTCGTTTCGCGTGTGAGCGTGCGCGCGGTCGTGTGTGTGTGTGTGTGTGTGTGTGTGTGTGTGTGTGTGTGTGTGTGTGCGCGCGCACATATATTACTTCTGTCTGAAAACTTACACATAAAAAGAGCCACCACATACACACGCACACACGCACGCACGTACGCACGCACGCACACACACGTTCTGACAATCTATTTATGCTGTGAGCTTGTAGATAGAAAGCTTAGCTACTGACGGAAACAGCAACGATATCAAGACTTATTTTTAGCTGTGTCTTTTGGTGGTGAGTTATGTAATGCTTGCAGTGATACGATAGAAACTCATAAGTGATAGCAGCGTTGACCACATCTGTTTGCATCTAGCATCTTATTATCTGTTTTCCTCACGAAAAAAACATGAGTTCTGGAGACTGCAATGTTAATGAAATATCAGACACTGGCTGTCGCCTAGTATGTTTGAAACCTGTGAAGTGGTATTTGTTTAAAAAAGGTTTGCATTTCGGCTGTAACTCTCTCAGAGTATCTTTTTTTTTTTTTTTTTTTTTTGCTGTTCCAACCTCTGCGCCACCTCAGAGGCAGTGCACCCACGCCGCTCATTCCGACACCCCATCCACAGCCACAGCCCGGTCAGCCCCGCCACAGCCCCGGCACCGGCAATCTACAGGAAGCAGTCAATGTCAAGTCGTCAAGAGGCAACCCCGGAGGAGACACTGCACTGCTGCCGAGTCACTTCGGTGCTGTTCAGTGGCGCCTGTTCTCATCTAACATACGCAGGACACCACCTACTAAGCCCCCTACTGACGACAATAATTGCTTAGTCGCGGAGCCGGCGTGAGTGAGCTATCCCACCGGAGGGCGCCACGACGTCCGTCCAACGACAGCCCTCATGGACTCGCCGATACCGGTGACCCTGACGAAACCAAACCAAGACCACAGAGGTGGAGAGGACATCGAAATTGAGGTCACTATGAGAGCAGGACATGAAGGGCCACAGAATTTGAGACATTTCTTTTTTTTATGCTGATCGATGAGAATGAGGATGATTAAGATGATGCTACGGATTTCCATTTCGGTCTGAGACTACATGACAGGGCTGTACTCTACGCTTCCTTTCATAATATATCCCAGCGTCAACCAGGCCCGAGAGATACAGGCACCTGCAGTGTTGGTCAGGAAATTCGAGCAACACTCTCAGAAACGCATCCATTAAGTGGATGAAACTCGACTGTGTTGTCCCAGTCTTCCCAACTGAGTCCGCAGCAAACTCAACTCTGGGTAGGAGCCGGTCGGGCAGAAAAACCCACATGACTCTGATGGGATTCGAACCCACGACCTCGCCACGGCGGCTGGTAACTCTCTCAGAGTATCTATTTGATGCCCATGTGGTGAGTATAGCACTCTCTGGTGCAGAAGTCTGGTCAGCATTGTGCCAGCCTTTCACCCGCCCCTGGTTTAGTTACAGTCTGCATGCAACACAAAATATTGACTGTTGCCGTTTCCAAGTGTACTTCGAAAATGAGTTCTAGCCAATCACATGTCAGAGTAAAGCATGCAATAACGATATTGACTGTCCTTGGTTCCAAGCGTATGTCGGAAATGAGTTCTAGCCAATTATCTGTTAGGGGAAAGCATACAACACAGATATTGACTGTTGTTGGTTCCATGTATCCTCGAAAGTGAGTTCAGAAGGAAGAAACTTTAAGGAGAGCTCGACAGCAGAAGGTCTTAAGAGAAGAATTCCCCTCAGACAAGTGTTTCGGCTCTGAACTTACGGAGTGACAATTCTCCTCCTGTGGCAGTTCAGTTTACAATTGCTTTCCAAAGGTAGAACCGAAAATTTGAATGTTTCTCAGACTTTATTTTCATTTCCTGCTAGATTTGATTACAGTGACCTTGAGCCCCATTATGGTACCCTGGCAAGACTAGCATTGAAGAGACTATCTTGTTCAATATCATGTCTTGAGTACATGCATTTGTTTTCAGTATTAATGACTGTAAGTTCATATATTCAGCAAATGGTGCATACGGTGGTGGTGGTTGTTTTCTTTTAAATACTACCAGCTCAATTAAACTTGGGCAGGTAGGCCTACCACTCCCCTTCTTTCCTCCCCCATCCCCCAAGATGCCATCCTACCAAATCCACATTTTTCCATCACACCGGAACCTCCCCCCCCGTCACCCCCGGCCACCCTTTCCAAAAGCGTGTGAGCCGTCTTTGAAACCGCCGTCAAGGTTAGACCATGCTCTGTCGGTGGGTTGATAAACAGGGAACAGGTGATGCTTCGAATTCCTTTATGCTTTTGATGCGCAAAAGAACTCGCAACCAGTGGTCATCTTGTCGTCACAAACACACCAGGTGTTAGGGGTGGTGTGCGTGGTGTGTTTTGTTGTATGGCTCCCACCTGATGAAGTTTGGAAGCGTGTACGACTTTTCCCTACACACCCACACCACACGAACATGGATAGCCAGGCAACAAGTTAAGTTTCCTTTTTTTTTTTTCTCTTGCTGCCTTTTAGTTTGCTCTTGCATTCGCTCGTGCTCTCTTTTAGTTTGCTCTTGCATATGTACTTGCTCTCTTTTAGTTATTTCTTCTTCCTGCATTCTTTTCATTTTTGATCCTTTCCTCTCTTTCCACACCTTGAGCAATGCATTTATCCATATAGGCCTCTAGAGACTCTCCCTCCAAACCACATACCATACCTCGCTGTTAATATTTAGCAAAAACTTTGTCCTCGTCCACAGCAGGACTTTCTTCCTTAGCCTTCTGTGCCAAGGTGAACATATGAAATGATGTCCTGTCCAACTGAACACAAACACTTACGTACTTAGGCCCATAGCTCAAGGGTGAGCATAGGCCATTGACAACACTCCGCCATCGCACTCGGTTCTGGATTGCTCGCTGAATGCCTGTCCAGTTGGTCCCCTGCCTCTTTATCTCTGCCTCAATGTCTCGCCTCCAGCTGCTGCGAGGTCGGCTTCTCTTCCTTTTCCCCTGCGGGTTCCATGTCAGGGCTTGGCGTGTGGTGCTGGATGCTGGCTTCCGGAGAGCGTGTCCAACCCAGTCCCACTTCCTCCACAGAATCTGCTTGGCCACTCGTTCCTGTCCTGCTTGCTTCCATAGATCTTCATTCGCGATCTTCTCTGGCCATCTGATTTTGAAGATGCGCCTCAGACAGGTGTTGATGAAGGTCTGGATGTTTTGTTGTATTGCCTTGGTCATTCTCAAAGTCTCGCAGCCATAGAGCAGAACCGACTTCATGTTTGAACTGAAGATACGCAATTTTGTTGTCCTTCTGATCTCTCCTGAGGCCCAGATGTTCTTTAGCATGATGAATGCTGCTCGCACCTTGCCTATCCTGGCCATGATGTCTCGGTCGGTGCCCCCCTGCTCGTCAGCAACGCTTCCCAAGTAGACAAAGGAATCTACTTCCCTGATGGGCTCGCCTCCGACTGTGACTTGGTTGCTGCCTGTGGTGTTGATCTTCATCAGCTCGGTCTTCTTGTTTATCTTGAGCCCTGTTCCTGCTGATATTGTCTCAAGGTGGGTGGTCTTGTCCTGCATCTGTGTTTGACTGTGGGAGAGGAGTGCCAGGTCGTCAGCAAAGTCAAGGTCATCTAGCTGCGTCCAGAGTGACCATTCTATCCCTTTGTTCCTGCCTGTTGTTGTGGTCTTCATGATCCAGCCGATGACCAGGAGGAAGAGGAAAGGTGACAACAGACATCCTTGGCGCACTCCTGTCTTCACCTCAAAAACCGTCTGACAACTGGCCTGCATGAGCCACCCTACAGTTCATATCCTGATGAAACACTGGATGAGAGAAATTATCTTCTCTGGTATTCCTTAGTGTCTCAGGAGCTTCCATAGTGTCCCTCTATCTACACTGTCAAATGCCTTTTCATAGTCGATGAAGTTGATGTAAAGGGGCGAGTTCCACTCCAAGGACTATTCGATGATGATCCTGAGGCTGGCGATCTGGTCGGCACAGGATCTGTTTCGCTGGAAGCCTGCCTGCTGGTCTCGGAGCTTTGGGTCAACTGTTTCCTTCATCTTCTCCAATAACACTCTGTTTAGGACCTTGCCTGGCACTGACAGGAGCATGATCCCTCTGTAGTTACTACAGTTGGTAAGGTCTCCTTTCTTTGGCAGTTTGATGACAATGCCTTCCCTCCACTCTGCTGGGATGTTCTCTTTTTCCCATATCTTGCTGAAGAAGCAGTAAGTTGACAGCTATACCAACATCTGCTTTAATGGCTTCTGCTGGGATCTCATCAGGTCCTGCTGCCTTCCCATTCCTCAGTGTCAGGATGGCCTTTCTGATCTCAGCTTTTGACGGTTTCTCACAGTTGATGGGTAGTTCTGTTTCTGCTGGTGGGATGTCGGGTAGTGCTTCTGGGGCGGGACGGTTTAGTAATTCTGTGAAGTGCTCTGCCCATCGCTTCAATTGATCTTCTGTTGTTGTGAGGGTCTTTCCGTTTTTGTCTTTGTCTGGCTTGTCAGTCTGTTGGAACTTGCCCGCCAGCTTCTTTGTGGTGGTGTACAGCTTTCTCATGTTGCCCTGTCCTGCAGCATCCTCTGCTTGTCTGGCAAGTCTGTCGATGAAGTCCCTATTTTTTTCACACTTTTGTTCACTTTTTTGTCCACCTGGGTGTAGTCTTCTTGGGCTTGTGCTTTGCTTGATCTTGTCCGGCTCATGTTCAGTGTGGCTTTCTCCTCTTTCCTTTTGTTCAGTTTCTGAATAGTGTCATCAGAGATCCACTCCTTGTGTTTGGTCTTCTTCTTTCCAAGTACCTCCTCACAGTTCTCATGCCAAAGTTTCTTGGTATGTTGCCACTGGTTCTCGATGTCTGTGCTCTCCTCTTCAAGCAATTCTTCAAGTAGCTGGAACCTGTTGGTAAGACTGATCTGAAATTTCTCCTTCATTTCTTTACTGCTGAACAGCTCCACATTATATCTTGTCCTTGCTGCATTTGTTGAAGTGTACTTCTTGAGTCAGAGTCTCACTGTTGTCACAAGCAGGTGGTGGTCTGATGGCATGTCAGCACCCCTCATCACCCTCACATCCCGCCATGATCGCCTGAATTTCCTGCTGATGCAGATGTGGTCGATCTGGTTCTCCGTGACGTGGTCTGGGGATCTCCAGGTGGCCTTGTGGATGTGCTTGTGAGGGAAAATGCTGCCTCCTATCACCAGCTGGTTCAATGCACACAGGTCTGCAAAGCGTTCTCCATTCTCACTAATCTGTCCAAGTCCATGTATCCCCATGATGTGTTCATATCCTGTGTTGTCTGATCCTAACTTGGCAGTAAAGTCAGCCATGACTATTGTGATGTCGTTTGCTCCTCTTCTGTCCAGCACAGCCTGTACTTGCTGGTAGAAATCATCTTTCTTTTCCTCCTCTGCATCATTTGTGGGAGTGTAGCATTGGATGATGTTCAGCTTGATATTCTTCTTCTTGGTGCTAGTAGGTTCCCAGCTGATGAGTGCCCGCTGCGCCTCTGGTGTCAGCATCAGGGCCACACCTTCTGTATGTGGGGCTCCATCCTCTGTGTGTCCTGAGTACAGCAGCAGCTCTCCTGATTAAAGTCTCAGCTGTCCTGTCTGTAGCCACCTTGTCTCACTCAGTCCTAGGACTCCTATCTTGTAGGTCTTTATCTCTCTTGCTATCTGGATGGTTCTGCCCACTTCGTACATTGTCCTGATGTACCAAGTGGCTATCCTTGTTGTTTTCCTTGGAATCAGAAGGGGGCTTGGTCTTGCTGCTTCCTTTCAGCTTTCACTGCCTGACGTCAGGAATCTCCGGGATGGAGACCCTTCCTTTCCCAGGTGAATGTCTTGGTTTGATGTTGTCGATGCTTCTGTAACTTGCTTTATACTAAGAAGGGGTGTTAGCCCTACGCAAACTTGTTTAACCTCCGGGAGGGTTGGTCTACATTAGTCTGACCTCTACCATTCGACGTATCCAGCTTGGGTGGCCCTACCAGGAGCATAGACTCCAGCTGGCATAGCTCTCTGGGTCATAGTGGTACACAAGCTCCCGCACCACAACAAAGGGTAGACCATGCGGAAGTGAACACAAACACTAGTGGACCAAAAGCAAACAATCGCTATCAAAAGCGAAAAAAAAAGTTTCATACCTCTGTCCACTACACTATATATCGAGGGTTGACTGCCAGAACCCTGTATCTCACTTTTTTGCCGATTTTCTTTTTTTTACATGGCACGTTTTTTTGTTTTTTTCCCCCAATGTGGTCTTTCACCCAGTAAACTTTTTTGGCCATTGTATTGATTTGTTATTAGTTACCGATAAAATCAAAACCCAGTTTCTCCAAATGTAGAAATAGCTTCCCCCCAAACCCATTAACTGTACATGCTGTGTTCTGCCCTATTTGTATTAGCAGCACTTTCCACACACAGTGACTGCCAGAATCCCGTACCTTGAACAAAGGGATTTTGGCTGTCTGAAAACAATTTGGAAGAGTGAGCTACCACTTGTCTGGAGATAAGTGTATTTTGGTGAGATACTACCAAGAAAAGGAAAATAACTGTGTCAGGGAAACCCAGCATGTCCAACTGCTGGACTGTCACTTCAGGATTGTTTACAGTACGGCAGGAAGTGGGCCTGTAGCTGAGTTCAAGAGTCTTCTCTGACATGGGAAAACGTCACTTAAGCATGTGAAGTCTCACGCTTTTGCTCCTGTTCACAAAGACTGAAGCATTGCAGAAACACCAACTCTCTCATTTTTCCAGAAACAGTAGTACAGTTTAGATATTTTTTACTACATGAATACTTTCAAATAAGCTTTTATAATACCTTTACGTCATATGGCCGCATTAATTTTCTCTCTTCTTTTCTGTTTTCTGTTTTTTTTTTTTTTTGCGTTTTGATGAATATGTTTTATTTGGTGAAAACCTGTTTCTTTATACCTAGTGTGTGTGACTCTGTGTGTGTGTGTGTGTGTGTGTGTGTGTGTGTGTGTGTGTGTGTGTGTGTTTGTGTGTGTATGTGTGTGTGTGTGTGTGTGTGTGTGTGTGTGTGTTTGTTACACGCACTGGCATAAGTGCTTGAACGTGCTTGTTAATAAGAGAGAGAATGCGAGTATGTTTGTATACCTGTGCATGCGTGGGCGCACATGAGTGCTAATATGCGTAAGAGAAAGAGTGTGTGTGCATGCTTGTGTGTGTGTGTGAGGATGGGATGGGATATGCACTTCCATGTTTACAAAGTCCATGCACACACATTCGTGTGCTTACGTACACTTACTATGCGTTTTGTCTTGTACTCTGTCACTGTTGTTTGGAAGACTTACTAATTATTCTTTTTGAAATGTATACATTTTATGCAATGTAAATCCTTTATGAGTGGTGGTAGCTTCCATCAATACTTAAAACATATATAGGTCTCATGCATACGTCAGACATCTGCTGAGTCGTAGCCACGAGACCCTCTTCTTCAATTGTCTCATCTTTGTTGTTAATTCATTTATCCATCAGCTTCAAATCATGCGTAGTGTGGTCTCAAAACTTAGCGGATGTGGTGTAGCATATATGGACTAGTCCGAACCCAGTGACGCCTCCTTGATGAAACTGAAACTGAAACTTAAAAAAAACAGCTCTATTCTACCTCCTCTCTCTCTCTCTCTCTCTCTCTCTCTTCTCTCTCTCTCTCTCTCAGTGATAAAGCCCCAAACATTGTGCACACACACACACACACACACACACACACCACACACACAAAACACACACATTTCAATAATTTCAAATATTTTTATCCTTTGACACCTATTGGGGCATGGAGGACTTGAAACAAATCAAACATCCGAAAACTGTCTCAATAATTAACACACTGTACATACTGATACACAACTTTACTAAGTTTTAGAAACTTTTCTAAGTTTAGCAACACTTTTTTAACCACACAAAGCAAACAACAATAGTTAAATACAGATTTTATAATGTAAATGTTCTTGGTATAAACTGATCTCTAATGTTGTTATAATTGGTGCATTTCATTACAAAATGAAATTCATCACCAAGGTCATTCTGGTCACAGTCCTGACAGAGTTGCTCACCGTGAGGTATTTCAAATCGTCTGCCAATATCTATCATGAGTCTATGATTACCACAGTGAAACCAAACTAGTGGGTATATTAAGGGTTGAATGCCAGAACCCAGTATCTCATTTTTTGTCGATTTTCATTTTTTTTTTTTTACACTGCACTATCTTTACCTATGTGATCTTTCACCCAGTAAACGTCTTCGGTCATAGCATTGATTTTTGTTCAGTTATCGATAAAACCAAAACGCAGTATCTCCAAATGTAGGAGAAGCTTCCCCCCTAAAACCCATTAACTCTACATGCTATATTCTGCCCAGTTTGTATGAGCAGCACCTTTCACACACAGTGACTGGCAGAACCCCGTATCTTGAACAAAGGGATTCTGGCGGTCAAAAATCACCAGTGATTTGGAAAAGTAAGCTACCACTTATCTGGAGATAAGTGTATTTTGGTGAAATTCCACCAAGAAAAGGAAAGTAACTTATCCAGGGAAAACCCAGTGTATCCAGCTGCTGGGCTGTCATTGTCAGGATTGTGGGCCCATAGCTGAGCTCCAGAGTCTACTCTGACATGAGAAAACTTAACTTAAGCATGTGAAGTCTCACTCTTTTTGCTCATGGTCATAAAGACTGAAGAAGCATTGCAGAAACACCAACACTCCCATTTTTTTTCCAGAAAATAATAGT
>CM065744.1:5439134-5451634 GCA_033310375.1 Conus canariensis | reverse complement strand
GACATCTGCAGAGTGTATTGACGGAGCAGTGTGTGATGGAGGCATCTGCGGTGAGTATGACGTCAGTGATAACAATAACAAATAGCGTGTGCTGAGTTCTATGTTACTGAAAACAATGGGCTTGTCAAGTCTTTTCCGAACTTTTTTTTTTCTTCTATTCAGTAATGCCTGCTTGTATAGCTTGCCTCAAAGATCGGTTTGGTAAGCATCACATGTGTATTTAGCTAGAAACCATGGACTGTACTGGTGAGTAATCCCCCGTGAATATGGTTGACAACAATGGTCCTTTTACAGTGAGAAATCCTAGTCAGCATGGCTTGCAACATTCTTTTAAAGTGTGTAATGCCTGTCAATAGGAATAGAAAATGTACATTAGACAAGGAATAGTGAACAGTGAATAACGAACAACTTAGGGTCACCCTTGCTCCCATGAAGAAATAAATACACGCCCATAGCACCGAACATAACGAATGCTGCCTCGGACACCGAGTCACTGTGCAGAAATAACAACACAGAACAACCCTGCAGGCGTCCCCACAAAAAGGATATTCCAAGTATTCCCATATACCCTTACTTGACACGACTACACAACAACACCACCTGGAAAAATGAAACACACAAATGGATATTCATTTAAGACTGACACAGCCTTCATTTAAGACTGACACAGCCTTCATTTAAGACTGACACCGCCTTCATTTAAGACTGACACCGCCTTTCCGATCTTCAATAAAGTCAAACACATGGGCGAACAGTAACAAGTACAGGTAAACTCAGTTTAATTGGTATTTAAAGACATTTTGAGTTAGACAGGGAACAATGAACAATAAATGACAGATAAGTAGGGCACTTTTGCTTACATGATGAAATAAATATACGCCCGTAACACCGAGTATAACGAATGCTGCCCGGGACACCAAATCGCCCAGTAGAAGTAACACAGAGCACACAGAACAGGCAAATAGACATCTCCCCCCAAAAGGATATTCCAAGCTTTCCTGCATGTCCTGTACCTCACACATGTAAACAGCAGCAGCAACTGAAGAAACGAACAAACACGACCGTTCAGTTTTTTTAGAACTGGGACAGCCTTTTCGGTGTTAAATATAGACAAACAAGCAAACGGACGAACAATAACAAATACAGGTAACGTCAGTTTAATCGGTGTAAAAAGAAATCTTTGATTTAGCAGGTTACAGTGAACAGTGAATAACCAACTAGTAGGGTCACTCTTGCTCCCATGATGAAATCAATGCATGTCCATAACTCCAAACGAATGCTGCTTATGACACTGAATCCCCTAGCAGAAATGACAACACAGAGCACAAAACTTGGAATATCCATTAGGGAAATGTCTCTTGTTTGTTCCGCGTGCTCTGTGTTGTCACTTCTGTGAGATGATTTGGTGTCGCTGTCAATATGACTTAAGCCATGTTCGTTTTTCATGAGTAATGGCCATCAATATGATTTACAGCAATATTCATTTTCCATTGGCAATGCCAGTCAATACGATGCAGCAACGGTCAATTTCATGATTAGGTATGTCAATACGGTTTAGAGCAATGGTCCTTTTCAGTGTGTGTTGCCTGTCAGTATCTTTTATAGCCATGTTTATTTTCAGTGGGTAGTGCCTGTCCATATGTTTTACAGCAATGGTCATTTGCCATGGGTAATGCCAGTTCATATGCTTTACGGCAATGGTCATTTGCCATGGGTAATGCCAGTTCATATGCTTTACAGCAATGGTCATTTGTCATGGGTAATGCCAGTTCATATGCTTTACGGCAATGGTCATTTGCCATGGGTAATGCCAGTTCATATGTTTTACAGCAATGGTCATTTGCCATGGGTAATGCCAGTTCATATGCTTTACGGCAATGGTCATTTGCCATGGGTAATGCCAGTTCATATGCTTTACAGCAATGGTCATTTGTCATGGGTAATGCCAGTTCATATGCTTTACGGCAATGGTCATTTGCCATGGGTAATGCCAGTTCATATGTTTTACAGCAATGGTCATTTGCCATGGGTAATGCCAGTTCATATGCTTTACGGCAATGGTCATTTGTCATGAGCAATGCCTGTTCATATGCTTTACGGCAATGGTCATTTGTCATGAGCAATGCCTGTTCATATGCTTTACAGCAATGGTCATTTGTCAGGGGCAATGCCTGTTCATATTCTTTATAGCAATGGTCAGTTTGGCCTACGACAGGGCGGTTTTCAGTGCGTCATACACTCAATACGACTCACAGGAATGGTCGTTTCTGATGAACAATGTTCGTTAATAAGGATTACAACAATAATATTTTTATGCAAGTGTCAACATAACTTTCAACAATGGTAGCTCTCTTCATGGTGATTATGGTCTGTCAGCAGAGCTTTCAACTATGGTAACTCTGTTCATGGTGACTATGGTCTGTCAACACAGCTTTCAACAATGGTAGCTCTCTTCATGGTGAATGTAGTCTGTCAACACAGCTTTCAACTATGGTAACTCTGTTCATGGTGAATGTAGTCTGTCAACACAGCTTTCAACAATGGTAGCTCTGTTCATGGTGAATGTGGTCTGTCAACACAGTTTTCAACAATGGTTGCTCTGTTCATGATGACTATGGTCTGTCAACACAGCTTATAACAATGGTAGCTCTGTTCATGGTGAATGTGGTCTGTCAACACAGCTTTCAACGATGGTCACTCTGTTCATGGTGAATGTGGTCTGTCAACACAGCTTTCAACAATGGTAGCTCTGTTCACGGTGAATGTGGTCTGTCAACACAGCTTTCAACGATGGTCACTCTGTTCATGGTGAGTGTGGTCTGTCAACACAGCTTTCAACAATGGTCACTCTGTTCACGGTGAGTATGGTCTGTCAACACAGCTGTCAACAATGGTTGCTCTGTTTATGGACTGGTGAATGTGGTCTGTCAACACAGCTTTCAACAATGGTCACTCTGGTCACGGTGAGTGTGGTCCGTAAGCGTGGCAGTGGCGACCGTGTTCACAGTACACACGATCTCATACAGTGGCTTTCAACAACGCTCAGAATGTGTCAGATTCAGGTGGTCGGTTAAACAGGCCTCCAATAATGGTGACTGGGATCACGATAATGTGAATCTGTCAGCATGGGTTTTAACAATGATCATTGTGTTCATGGAGACTGAAGTCTCTTATAATGATTTTGAACAATGGTCATTGTGTTCACCATGAACGTGTTTCGTAAACGTGGTTTTTAACTATGGTAGATGTCTTCGTGGCAAAGGCGGTCAGACAGTGTGACTTTTACCAATCTTAACTGTAATTGCAATGACTGTGTTCTGTCATGGAGGCCTTTAAAATGTTGATTGTGTTTTCGGTGAATAAGGTCTGTCAACATGGCTTTCAACAATGGTAGCTGTATTCATGGACAGCATTTGTATCTAAAAGAAAGTTGCAATGTTTGCATCGTATCATTATTGCAGACTTTGTGTAGACACACACACACACACACACACACAACACACACACACACACACACGCACGCACGCACGCACGCACGCACGCACACACACACACACACACATACAGAGAGAGACAGAGACGGAGAGAGAGAGACTGACTGCTTAATTCATTGATTGATTGATACATAGATATGTACATGGACAGATGAATGGATGGGTTAATAGAAGGTAAGTTGTCATTAATACGAACGAAAGGCCTCGGAGCAGGCAATGAAATAGTCTTGTCTTTAAGATGGGTAACAATGGTCCCCACTGGCTGTTAGTGAGTGAAGGATTCTATATTTATAGTTTTCTGACTTTTCAATCTCTTTATCCCCCCCCCCCCCCCCCATGCCTTACCTTTTTTTTTTTTTTAGGAATTGTTGGCCTGCACTTGTTTACCACCCACTACTAAATTGTTCAACATTTTGTTGCTTAGTCAATCAGTAGGAGATTGCATCTCTCAGAAGATCAAGGTAAAGGCTGTCCAGCACAATTTTTAGCTGGTTACATTTGATTTTAGTTTCTCAGCAACTTATTTCTTTACCGCACTATTTTTTCGTTTTACTTTTCTACCCTTCACTTGCTGCTTTGTGGTTGTTGGATTCGGTTTTTGAACGCTTGGTGATGAGAATACCACGGAATTGTAGACTGCGGTATGTCTCCATTTGATGCCAAGGGAGCACAGACACAACCAGCTGCGCCTCTCTAATGTGTCCCATCGAGCGGACGAAAGGCAATGTCTTCCAAATGGTTTACGATGGTTTCCACAGGCTGCTGGTAAAGAATTTTATATCTATATTTCCCTGAATGTTCATTCTCATTTCCATTAACCCACTTCACATTACCCCAATGATGGAGGAGTTGTCGATACGCACATGTTTCCCCCCACACCCAAACTGTTCAACATTGCTTGGTCAATCAGTGGGGGGTTGGATCTCTTAGGAGATCCATGTAAAGGCTGCCCTGCCCAATTCTTAGCGCTGACAATGTTTGGGTCAGTTAACAGTAGAGCTGACCTCTCTGCCTGTTGACACCCATTGACCTCCATTGCATAATAAACAAGTAGGGTAAGTGCATAGTTAAATGGATCCTTAAGCATAGACTTAAGCATCTACCCTTACATCTCATACGGTTCACATATGATTTTGATTTTTCAGCAACTCATTTGTTTGTCACACTTACTTTCATTTATGCTTTTCAACCCTTCACTGGCTGCTTTGGGCTGTTGTTGGATTCCGTTTTTTGAACCCTTGGCGATGAGAACACCACGGAATTGTAGACTGTACATGTCTCTATTTGATGCCAAGGGAGCACAGACACAATTAGCCGTGCCTCCTTGACGAGTCCCATCCAGCAGACGAAAGGCTCTGGGGATATGAAGCCTTCTGTCTTCAAGATGGGTTATGATGGTCTCCACAGGCTGCTAACAAAGGATTTTGTATTTGTATTTCCCTGACTTTTCATTCACATTTTCTTTATCTTCCCCGCCCCTCATCAATTCCCCACCCATCCATCCCTCTCCTCTTTTTTCCTCCCCTTCGCATCTTTACCAAATCATTGTAATGATAACGGAATTGTTAGCCTGCACTCGTTTTCCCCCAATACTGAAATTGTTTCACACACACACACACACACACACACACACACACACACACACACACACACACACACACACACGCACACACACGGATATATGTATGTATATATAATGTGTGTTTATATATACACACTCGATAACCAAAAAGACGTACACAAAATGGCCGCTAGATCTAGATCTCGGTTCAGCAGTGGTTAGATCTGATGCATTCTGAACACAGAAAAAAAAAAGCAATTTACTCACTGAGCTTTCAGTATTTGGTGATGCATCCATTTGCCCGCAAAACCTGCCTCATTCGAGCTGGCAGCGAGTGGTAGAGCCCCTGAGTGTAGCCTGGAGTGAGGTGGTCCCAGATGTCAAGCACAGTCCTGATCAGAGTGTCTCTGTTTACAACCTCGTGCACTCTCCTTTGTAACCGGCTTTTGAGAGTTCTCCACACATTTTCAATAATGTTGATGTCTGGGCTTTGTGAGGGCCAGGTCATGGTCGGAATTCCGTTCACCTGTTTCCAGTAGGTGGTGAATCGAGAGGTGTGGCATGGCGCATTGTCATCTTGGAAGATCCAAGGCTCTCGTGGGAACTCTTTGGCTACTACAGGCCAAAGATTGGTGTCAAGGACTTCTACGTACTTCTGAGAGTTGATTGTCCCTTCAACATGCACAAATGTTCCTATACCGTTAAATGTAACGCATCCCCAAAACATGGCACAGGCCTTGCATCTTGGGTCTGGATCTGCATGCACTCCAAGACACTGAGGATCGTAGAATTCGTTGTCTTTTCGCCACACATACACTTTCCGGTCCTTACCAATTACAGCCTGGGTCTCGTCACTAAAAATCACCCTTTTCCAGTACTGTTCAACAGTATAATGAAGCTTAGATCGGCACCATGCCCTGCGACGTTTTCTGTTCACCTGTGATACCACTGTTTTCTTCTTCACAACTCTTCTTTTGTAGCCCACAGCCTTCAACCTCCTATACACAGTCCTAGCAGACACCTGCACATATTGTTCTTCATTGAATTTGATGCACAGCTCCTTCAAAGGCTTTCTTCTCTCTCTTTTCACAAGACGAAACAACTTTCGATCTGAACGTTCATCTGTCTTCTTTGGCCTGCCACTTGATTTGCTTGCTTCGAGCGATCCTGTCTCCTTGTGCCGCTTCAAAAACTTGTAAACAGCAGAAAATGATATCTGCAGCAGCTGGGCAATCTTTCTGCCTTTTAATCCATCAGAAACTAATTGTAAAATTAATCTCTTTTGCTCGATGCTGAGCCACATCCTCACATTCACTTCAAAAGCAGACGAACAATTTGGAAGAGATCACTCATACAGATTGTGAAAATTAAGCCAACAGGAGTAGCCTCCCATAACGCTTTTTTTTTTTTTTTTGCGTTTCTTCCCTTCTTTGCTTCTTGTGTTTGGGATAATGCAGTTACGGAAAAGTTATTGCACTGGGGCCCAATCACACTTAAAATCATACATATATCCGTGTGTGTGTGTGTGTGTGTGTGTGTGTGTGTGCGCGTGTGTGTGTGTGTGTGTGTGTGTGTGTTGTGTGTGTGTGTGTGTGTGTGTGTATTCGTCTCTCTCTGGCTCTCGCTCTGTACGTGCGTGCATGCTTGTGTTTGTGTATCTCTGTCAGTCAGTTTGTCTGTCTGCCTGTCTGTATCTCCTGTTTATGTTTTATTTGCAGCTTTTAAACTCAACCAACCATGTGAAGGAAAGGGAAGAGGCTATTGCATGCTGGGAACTGTGTGTGATACCGATTCTACCTGTCGTGAGTACACACAGACACAGACACAGTCACACAGACACACAGACATTTCACAAACACACACACGCACACGCGCGCGCGCGCGCGCGCGCACGCACACACACACACACACACACACACACACACTCACTGACACATACACACACACACGCGCGCGCGCGCACACATACACGCACACACACACACACACACACACACACACACACACACACACACACACACACACACACACACACACACATTGTGTACACTTCTCATAAAAATTACTAAATGTTGATGAAGATGATATGATAAATAAGTATATAAAAGAGTAGTAATGGGGAAAACTTAATAAACAAATCTAGTTGCAAAGTGAGACGACTGCAGGTGGAAATCTAAACAAATCTTAAATAAATGTTAGCGAACCGCCCAGAGAAACGTGGACAAACGAGTCACAAGACAAAACACAACGCGTTTCGACCTCTTAGGTCTTCTTCAGGTGAGAAACAAACGAATAAAATAAACGAATAAAATAACGCCTTCTTCCTTGCGCTGAACTCTGAAGCAATCTAAAGCGATCAAAGCTAAGTGAGTTTTTGTTATTTTATTCGTTTGTTTCTCACCCGAAGAAGACCTAAGAGGTCGAAACGCGTTGTGTTTTGTCTTGTGACTCGTTTGTCCACGTTTCTCTGGGCGGTTCGCTAACATTTATTTAAGATTTGTTTAATAAACAAACTTAACAAATAAACCAATGATACTTATATGAGTGAAATGAAAATAGAATCTTTAGAGAAAGTAAGAAACAGATGAAATTAGCCTGCCATTATGATAACGATGACGCAAAGAGCAACAAAAACACCTGGGGCAGTAACACATCTATCTAACCAGGAAGGAAACGTCCCCTTGGTCTTATTATCTGACGAACCGTGGCATCAACACACAGTGCCGCTGGAGACATTCAGGTAAAATAGACATAGCTGCCCATCCAGATATGGTGACTGATTCATTGAATGTGCCTGGGCTGAAAGTAAACAACCTTGTCTGGGTGTGTATTTAGACTTTAAAGCTATGTTTGGACGACCGTGTACTTGCTGCATGGCCTCGCCAGCAAAGTGTGGAAGAGAAAAAATGAATCCTGTATGATGGGGGGTCTAAAGGTAGAGAGCACAGACATGACGGAAACAAGCTGCTGGTACTTCATCCAGGAAAGTTTTGGAACCCTTGTGGCCACCTGCAGAGTGTAACACGCGCACATCAACGATACATCTGTCAAAAGTAGAGGAGCCACCCCTCCAGTGACAGAAGTGACACGATAGTCTTTGTTGTGCTTCTACAGGTCTGGACATTAATCAGAACTGCACCAAACATACGTCTGGGTGTAGAAGTGGCACCATCTGTGACATGCTGGAAAGATGCAGTGAGTGTACTCTCTCTCTCTCTCTTCTCTCTCTCTCTCTCTCTGACCCCCCCCCCCCCCCCCCCCAAATCATCTAGTAAACTGATAATAAATGGATACTAAATACTACACAAGAAAAGCATACCAATCTCTCTCTCTATGTCTCTCATTCTCTCTCTCTTTCTCTCTCAGTCTCCGTCTCTCTCTCTCTCTTCTCTCTCTCTCTCTCTCTCTCTCTCTCTCTCTCTCTCTCTCTCTCTCTCTCTCTCATTTAGCCCTTGTTATGTTCTCTCGCTTTTGGTGCAGAAAAGAAATATTCCAAACAAATACTTTTTCTGCAACAAACGCAAGAGAGAACGTAACAGGACTACACGAGAGAGAGAGAGAGAGAGAGAGAGAGAGAGAGAGAGAGAGAGAGAGAGAGAGAGAGACAAAAACACAAACAAGTTTGTTTCCAATTTGGCTTAGCCCATCATTCTCAATTGTGTATGCGAAATTAATGTAATGTAAAAAAAATATTCGACATGAGCCAAAATTGCACCTGAATATTTCTCCTGCTTTGACAGCTTTACGGCTTGGAAGTAAAACAGTTATAAACTGAAAAGACGATTGAATCAATATCCGAAAAGAATAGTTTCCGTAGATGTCACGAAATCGGAGAAAATAATAATTTAACAAAATCTGAATTAGACAACTGTTCGTTTGTTCCGTATACGTTGTAATTTTGAAGGTTTTTTTGTTTGTTTTTTTTTGTGTTTTTTTTTTTAAACTGTCCCAACCTCTGCGCCACCTCAGAGGCAGTGCACCCACGCCGCTCATTCCGACATCCCGTCCACAGCCACAGCCCGGTCGGCCCCGCCACAGCCCCGGCTCCAGCAATCCACAGGGAGCAGTCAGTGTCAAGTCGTCAAGAGGCAACCCACCGGAGGTGACGCTGCACTGCTGCTGAGTCACTTCGGTGGTGTTCAGTGGCGCCTGTTCTGATCTAACATACGCAGGACACACCTACTAAGCCCCATACTGACGACAATAATTGCTTAGTCGCGGAACCGGCGTGAGCGAGCTCTCCCTCCGGAGGGCGCCACCACGTCCGTCCAACGACGGCCCCCATGGACTCGCCAATACCGGTGACCCTGACGGAACCAAACCAAGGCCACAGACGTGGAGAGGACATCGAAACTGAGGTCACCATGAGAGCAGGGCATGAATGGCCACAGAATTTGAGACATTTAAAAAAGATTCTGATCAGTGAGAATGAGGATGATTAAGATGATGCTACGGATTTCCATTTCAGTCTGAGACTACATGACAGGGCTGTACTCTACACTTCCTTTCATAATATATCCTGGCGTCAACCAGGCCCGAGAGAAACAGACACCTGCAGTGTTGGTCAGGAAATTTGAGGAACACTCAGAAACGCATCCATTAAGTGGATGAAACTCGACTGTGTGGTCCCAGTCTCCCCAACTGAGTCCGAAGCAAACTCAACTCTGGGTAGGTTCGGGGCAGAAAAAAACCCACATGACTCTGATAGGATTCGAACCCACGACCTCCCAGCCGGGAGTCCGCGACGCTAACCACTTCGCCACGGCGGCTGGTTATTTTGAAGTATTTTTGACCGGCACACTTATCTGAACTAACTTTCAAATCAAAGTGTCTCCGGTGCGTTCGATTGTTTGGGGAAAAAAGTCCATTATGTGCCATGGTGATACTCACTTTCTTAACATGATGCCCATCGTAACTGGAATTTGTCTGTCATCTGACACGAAAGAGGATGTCTACGTCTTCATGCCTGTATCACTTCTTCGTGATCCGCATCCCGAGTTCACGCCCCTTTAAACGCCTCCCATACGCTGGCCTGGCTGTCAGCGATGTTGGGTTAGTCCTGCTTGTGTCAACATCCCTGCTTACTTCTGGTCTTTTGGACTGGCCTGTGTTTGGGAACGAGAAAGTCTTCCTGTACTGAAGCCACAAGTTCACGAGAAGCCTTGGGCCCGGACGCCATCTGACTTTTAGCACTGGTCAGCAGTGGCTGATCTCCAACTTCAGAGTCGCACGTGCTGAAGGCATTCCTAAATTAATCTGGCTCTGGCTGGCTGGACGTCTCGACGTCTGGTGCTCCGGTTTCTGCTGGTTGGTTGGCTCCTTCTGTGCTCCTGTCGGCCTGGTCTGGCTGTCCTGCTTCATGTCCCTCTGGGGCTGACTCCTGGTGTTCTTCCACACATGAACGGGGGAGAGGGGGGAATGGGTTGTGGGGGCTACCTGTAGGCCTGTGACATGTCACCAGTTGACAGATCATGCTGCTCTTCCCCGGGATCATAGTCCTGGTGTCCATCATCAGGGTTCAAGGACAGGCTGCAGCCAGCACAGAGAAGAAGCTGTGGCTTTGTAGAGTGGCCTTCTTTGTCTTTTTAAACTGAACTGCTCGTTTAATCAGTGCTGTGCCTTTCATCTGTGTCTTTTTTTTGTTTCATGTGTAACTCTTGCTTTAGTTTTTTTCCCTTACGTTGACAGAATATTTCATGAGTTCAACTCTTGAAAATACTTTTAAAAAAAACCCCTACCTTTCCTCGAGAGAAAAACCTTCCTGCTTAATGACCGTCCCTGGGCGAAGAGTTCCTCGATGTGCTGTCTTTGTACTGTGAAACATCATGTGCTGGTCCACCATGTCTGACTGCTGGGCTGAACTCATGTATTCAGGCACAGCACGTTGTTCTTTTCCACCAGCCGCCATGGCGAAGTGGTTAGCGTCACGGACTCCCGGCTGGGAGGTCGTGGGTTCGAATCCTATCAGAAGTCATGTGGGTTTTTCTGCCCCGACCGGCTCCTACCCAGAGTTGAGTTGCTGCAGACTGAGCTGGGAAGACTGGGACCACACAGTCGAGTTTCGTCCACTTAATGGATGCGTTTCTGAGAGTGTTGCTCAAATTTCCTGACCAACACTGCAGGTGCCTGTATCTCTCGGGCCTGGTTGACGCCGGGATATATTATGAAAGGAAGCGTAGAGTACAGCCCTGTCATGTAGTCTCAGACCGAAATGGAAATCCGTAGCATCATCTTAATCATCCTCATTCTCATCGATCAGCATAAAAAAAGTCTCAAATTCTGTGGCCCTTCATGCCCTGCTCTCATGGTGACCTCAGTGTCGATGTCCTCTCCACGTCTGTGGCCTTGGTTTGGTTCCGTCAGGGTCACCGGTATCGGCGAGTTCATGGGGGCTGTCGTTGGACGGACGTGGTGGCGCCCTCCAGAGGGAGAGCTCACTCACGCCGGTTCCGCGACTAAGCAATTATTGTCGTCAGTAGGGGGCTTAGTAGGTGGTGTCCTGCGTATGTTAGATGAGAACAGGCGCCACTGAACACCACCGAAGTGACTCGGCAACAAGTGCAGTGTCTCCTCCGGTGGGTTGCCTCTTGACGACTTAACATTCACTGCTCCCTCTGGATTGCCGGTGCTGAGGCTGCGGCGGGGCCGACCGGGCTGTGGCTGTGGACGGGGTGTCGGAATGAGCGGCGTGGGTGCACTGCCACTGAGGTGGCGTAGAGGTTGGGACAGCAAAAAAAAAAAGAAAAAAAAAAAAAAGAAAAAGAAAAACGGGGAAAAAACCACGTTGTTCTTTTCCCTCTTTTTTCTTTGTTTCCCCTACTCGTTTTCTCTTTTTTTTTTCTTTGTTTTGTTTTGTTTTGTTTTTATTTTCCATTATGCGTCTTTTTAGTGCTGAAATAACTGTCATGTATCTTACTCTCAGCTGACAGGATCCCACTGTGGTGTTCCGGATCCTTTCTTTGCTAATAATAGAAAAACATCTTTGACCATAGCCAAGATTGGGGAAAATCTTTTTGCCAAACCTTTGATGGTTTCTTATGCTTCAAGCTTGCTTTCCCAACAATATGCTTTTTCCCATCGTTTGGCATTAAAAGTGTATCATCCATCTTTGCTACAGAAATGTGTAATTTTGTCTTTATGCAGTGACTCCATCGGGTCCTGAAATTGCAGAATATCCAGTTTATCTGATCACCAATGATCTGCAAAACTATTGGTCTTGGTTAGTCTACAGAATCAACCCACCCTACCCCTGTAAATGCCCAGTCAGTATCATTATGACTCGAACTTCTTTCGTTGGAATACTGATTCAAAACATCAATTAATACATCTACTGGCAATGTAGATGTGCTTCCTTCTGGTAGTCACGTCAATCACAAATTGCAGCACTTGAGGTCTATTACCGATCGATTAGAAATTATCATTCACACTTTTAATGTCTTCTGCAG
>CM065744.1:5406634-5434134 GCA_033310375.1 Conus canariensis | reverse complement strand
TAGTAGTAGTGGTGAGGAATTTTACAAATATAGTGAAGCTTGTATTTTGTAAGCAACCTAAGGCGGGGTTCAAGGTTACATCTGAATTGAATAACAGTATGACCGACTGCCTGGTCCAGCTGTGCTAATCTTGTCAGGATGAGAGCGTGCCTGTGCCCATCGATCGATACTGTATGGATGCGATGTAATTGATTCCCGTCCCTACCTGTTGCTGACCGAGACAATTACTGAACGACAACAAAGCGAGGAACAGTAGAAACAGCGCTCACTGTACGAACACAAATCCCTGAAACTACAGAAGAGCGAGGGAAGAAATAAACAAGGAATCCTCCAAACAAGTAATGAAGTCCAACCAAGTGTATGAGTTTCCTCTTCAATGAATCTTTTCTTTTATTAACAACAGCAAATTAAGAGGCAAAGCACAGGAATATATGAGGATCAATAAATCCAAGAATACAGGGGTCCCAGAACATTCACCAGCACAGTGTCCATATTTCATCACCACGCAATCAATTTGAGGAAACTCAACGTACAACTTCTAACGGTTAACAAGGCAACTAGGAACTCAGTCAAGCTAATAGAGAGAAGTTTATTCACTAATTTTAGTCTCCTAGATGTTTTTATAATTTTTGTTTAATTCTTGAAGTTTTGTTTATTAGGAAAAGAGAAGAAAAAAAATATGGAATTTAATTTAGCTGAGATGGTTTTAGACCATTTCTGTTTGGAATGACTTAGAAGAAATTTGATTGAAATTCTTATTACTTTGTTTATTTTTTTGGTGAATTTAGATTTTACCTTTTAGTCCTAAAAACAGTAAAGAAAAACAGAATTAGTCCTAACACGAATTTTGATATGGCGCCGCTAGTTGTTAGAAGTCAAGGGAGCATTACAAAATTTAAATGTTTATTTACTTGACCGACCTACGGCACCAAGGTCTTTGATACGAGACGTCTAGCTTCGAGTCCCAAGAAAGCTCTCCTTTGCTGGTAGCCTTGACCCCTTAAATAGACTTGGCCCGTAAAATAACCTAAGCCAATCAGAATCGAGCTTACGTCTCCAACATGGCAGTCGAGTGGAGGTGAAACCTTTGTTTAAAAAATCTTGTTTAACCCAACTCCTACAATTTTGATGACTTGACAGCTAAAAGGGTGTTCAAAGATTCTCTTCATAGATCTTTATCTGCTCGAACATCAAAACTACCCCATACACTGGATTCAAACGTACAGTGAACATAATACTCTCTACAACTTGAGCAAGGTACTAAATTTCCCAATTTACAAACGATTCAATTTTCTGTATTATCAATGCCAATAATGATAACCTGGTCTAACACCGTACAACAATAATACCAAACAGTATCACACTGTGTGAAGTTTAAATCGAAAACAGAATCATGAGCCCTCTGCCCTGAGTCACAAGGGTAGACCTACTCCCGGCGAGATTCAGGTCTAAATCTGTTCACAACCAAAATCAAGGAAGACGGCCTGCTCCCACCTACAGCAAGCCCTTCCAATCCAGTAACACGATACCAAGTGAATCGATCATGCATTACAATAAAATAACACCCAAAACTGCATGTACACAACTTGACAACTCCAAATAGAATCTCGTCCAACATGACAGCCTTCACACTCATAAGTCCATGAATAAATGGAAAATGGTCCTAAAGATCAAATAAGTACAAAGGCATAAAGTAAATTCAACATTCGGCTCTAAAACCTATGCAATGACATGCCATGGTGTGGAGTGATTTTACTAGGAAAGTGCTTTAAAACAGATTACCTGAATAAGCATAAAATGACTGCAGCGGAGCTAACACACGGTAAACAACAGGGCTTCCTTTCAAAACACGTGTTAACAAAACCTTCCCTAAGAAAATGACCAAACTCAAATAGAAGTAAAATCCTGGCAATAGCTTTCATACTAGGTGACTCTCAAACAGATCTAAAGGCCATTTTATTACAACAGTGAAAATGTTGAGGCAAGTCTTTCAATATGGCTGCCACTAGCAAGCACAGCAATAAGTCAGTTCGATTAGGATTTTAGAGAAAACTGGCCCACAGGCAATAACAAAAACGAAAACAGAAACGCGCTTACAATTAATATATTTCACCTCAAGCTATTCTATGACAGTGGGTGGGCGGGTTTATTTACCAAAAAGGGAGGATAGTTGGGCAGGTCATTGAACTGATCAATATGGCTGCCCCAGGGAACGTTCAAATCCTTCAACACAAGACAAATTTCGAACCCTTTTAAGGTGCAACTCCGCCTGAGACTTCAATTTATTTGGAGAGAAAAGTCAGTGCTTTGTTTAAATTTTTGAAATAGGTTACTACTATGAAAATGAGTGGGCAGATTTTAATACAAAAAGGAAAAATAGTGATTGAACAGATTGGACATGGAAATCACTGTGACAAAGGTCAATTTCAAAGCACCTTTTAAGTAAAACAGTGCATGAGATTGCAATTAATTTGAAAAGAAAAGCAACTTCTTAGACTTAGATTCAAATTTACGAAACTCTTATGAAAGTGAGTGGGCAGATTTTAAAACAAAGAGGAAAATAGTGGGACAGGTCGTAAACTTACACAATATGTCTGCCAAGTCGCAATGTCAAGTATCGATTTCGAAACACATTCTAAACAAAATCTTCCCTAAAATGATCAGTAACTTTATATACAAAATAAATTCTCGCTTATAAGTTTCCTATTATGTAACTCTTAAGTGGGGAAGTGGGCACATTTTCCCACACCCACACCCACACACACACACACACACACACACAAAAACAGTAAACAACATAAATAGCTATCTGGACAATATCATGACAATTAATTCTTTCACACGAATCAAATGTCATTTGATTTAAAAGAAGGCAATGTAACAGTTATACTGAAATGTGGAGTTTGTATTATACTCCTTGTTTGGCTAGTATACTTACCATGTCAGACCATAGCATTCCACGGCAGTTAGTCAGCTCTGCCAGGCCGAATTTTTTGTGGCTAATGCAGTAATAAGACATTCACGTGACGCCCACCTTACTTCCGGCAGGGAGAAGCCGGTGTAAACTTCCTGTTCCTCATTCAACGAGGCCTATGCGCAAGGTAACCCCCAGAACCATAGTGCTAGTGGGGAAGGTAGGGAGGGCATTAGAGTCTGACATGGTAAGTATACTAGCCAAACTGGGAGTATAATACAAACTCCCCATTTTGGCGTCATGTAATTTACCATGTCAGACCATAGCAGAATTCAAAGGAATTGGAGGAGGGCTTAGTGCCCTAATGGTTCTTGGGGTTAGCAGGGGAATAGATATGGCTGTGTTAGCCGCAAAAGGAGTCCCTAGAACCATCAGCCCTGGACATGCGGACATCCCTTAAATAAAAGTTTATGAAGGGATTTTCCGGATGCCAGTAGGCTGCCTCCAGGATGTGGTGCAAGAGGACAGAGCGCTGGATCGCTGTGGAAGTGGCCAGCGCCCTGCCCCCATGGGCACGGGGAGATAAGACGGAGAGATCCTTATACGCCTGGGCGTAGGCTGATCTGCCCGTCTTGGAAGCATCTAGAGATAGGACTGGGAGGAGCGCCTGGGGCGCGGGGGTTCCCAGTAGCCCCGAATGGAGCCAGCCGAGAGCCTAAACGAAGAAGATAGGTGAGAGAAAGTTTAGATCCGCCTTCTTGGCCAGCAATCTTATTTCGCCCGCAAACCCCACTTTTCACATAATCAAATTTCCTCAGCCAAAAAAATAGCTAAAAACCTACAAAATTAAACAAATCTAATCGCGGGCGAAATAATTTTCCTGCTCTAGAACCGCACATTAACTAACGGGCACTGTGTTTGGCGGGACAACTTGCAACTCTTCGCGAACAAACGACCTTTTAGGGGCGGGCTTTTTGGAAGAAAGAGTCTCTCTTAAATAATATACGGGAGGGGTTGTTTTCATAATTCTTTCAACTTCATATACATCTACGCTCCATATAGGATCTGTGGCTCTAATTCTAACATCGCCCTCTGCCTCTCCAGGAGCATACAAGTATCTTACTTTTAATCCAAAAGGCAAGAGTTTTTGAGTGCCCCGCGCATCTTCAGTAATACTTATTTTTTTTAATTTGATCGCGTTCACCGGTTTAAGGTCTGTTGCTTTAAATTCTTCATTGTTCATGGCGCGTAAGACTGCCGGTAATCTCCTAACCCATTCTGTGTTGCGTGTTTTGTCCATAAGGTCTCTGTGGTATTGATAGGTAAACAGACGCTCAGCCAGATTTTTATTAAAGTTTTCTACTAGAGCCTGGGAGCGATGGTTGCCTGGAATCCCTCTCTTAACTGTAACCCGGTGTCTTAAAAACAGTTGGTTTACAGCTCCTTTAAACTCCTTCCCATCATCAACCTGAATCAGCCTAGGATACTTTAATGGACCTCGCATGTATATTTGTTGTAAAGCCACAGCCACAGCAGTTGAGCTTTTATCCGTTAAAGGCTCAGCGTCTTTATACCTTGAAGCCATGTCAACAACCGTAAGAGCATACTTAAACTTTTTTCTTCTAACTTTGTCATGTGGAAGGTACAACAAGTCCATCTGGTGGGTGTCATTAGGAACTGAGTTAACAAATCGAGGCCTTATTATTCTTTTTGGGGCGGGCAGATATATTTGCCAGATCGCTTGTTTTGAAAGCCAGTCTTTCGCTTCTGATTCAGACACCCTAGCAGCTTTACTCAATTTATCAATAGCAGCCTTTCCTTTCCAATACCCTCTAGGAGAATAATATATTTTGTACTTCGTATCGTCCATAAGAGACTGTTTTTATTACATTTTTAACTATTGTTTTTTAGATTGAATATGCAAGAAGAAAGATTGCTCCCATGGCGCCTATAATAAAGCCTATTTCTACCATTTTCTGATCCTCAGATGGTTCATAAAAGTCAGACAGTTCTGGCGGTGACGATGTTAGAAACTTCTTTCCTGTCACTAAGTAATATTCATTCATTGCATCATCAACGTCTGTAAATGTGTGCTCTGCATGTCCCTGTTCTCTTAACTTTTTATTAATAAAGTCTAAGTGAGCAATTCTCCTTTTCTCGTAATCGTCTCTTGCCTTAGCTAAATCTTCCATTGCCTTGTTATGGCGTTCTCTCTCTTCATCAGACCTCAATTTACTAAACATATAATTGCTGCCAGAGAAAGCCAATGCATTAACAATAGCCCCGCCCACCATCAGAACTAATCCGGACATTTTTTTTATAAATGAATGAATCTTTTTTAAAATGAATCTTTTTTTTTATAAATCAATCTTTTTTATAAATCAATCTTTCTATGCATTGATGTTTTCTGGGATAATCCCCTGTGCAACAAGAAAGTCTTTTGAGGCAATCCCTGCCGTTATTACAGCTATAACCTTAACAACATCCTCAATGTCCAACCTTCCTAGATCAGCCGGCTTCATCTTAAACATGTTTTTTGCTAACATGCTATATCCTATACTAAGGCCGCTGATTACAGCAGAGTGGTAAATAGTATTGATGATCTTTGCAGTGCTCATATTTTTTATTAACTAAAAAAATAATTAAAATAATCATAATATGAAAGACTGTCTATATGCTTTTTAATCAGATAATCTTTTGTTGCCAGAGCTAAAAATAAGGTTGTAACTAGTTTCGGCGAATCTTCTATCTTTCCCATGTTGGGCGGTTTTATTCTTAACAAACATTTTGCTAGGGTTGAATAAACTATAACACCGGCAATGGGCACTGCATAATTAACCAGTGTTAAACTCATGGTTTTATTATTTTTATTGTTTTTAAAATGAGTTTAAAAATGGATTGCGACAAACTATTAAAGTGTGAGGAGGCAGCAGACCTCTGTCATAAAGAAAGATTATACTCGCTGGCTGCGTGTGGGAAAACCAGGCAGTATTTAGGCGTTGAACTAAGTATTGAACAGATTCAGCAATTGTCTACATCAGACGTTGAGAAGTATTACGCTAGGTATGAAGCACAGCTAGGGTCAAAAATGGTTAGATCAGTAGGACAGACAATGATTAGTTTATATGCTAAATTAGTAGGCAAGATAGCGCCGGTTGATTCAGAAGAAGATTTAAAATATGACTTAACACAAGATCCGGTTTTAACCAAGTCCCTAGAATCTCTTGCATGTGACATGTATTATAGATTTGGGACGTTGTTATGCCCATTCATCATGGGATTAATTACTTTCAATCATATTAATTTCAATCATATTAATTTTAATCAGACTAAAAAAAATGAGCGAGCAGGAGAAGAAGACTCCACAGGAGCAGAATGTCCCACAGGCGAGTGTCCCACAAGTGAATTTACAGGCGAGTGTCCCACAAGTGAGTGTCCCACAACTGAGTGTCCCACAAGTGAGTAGTGTTACTAAAGCTAAAAGTGCTGGCCGTGTTGAGGCCGGTCGTAAACTAGCTGAATGGAACAGACTGCAAAAAGCAAACCAAGCAGCAAAACAAAAATTATTAGATAGTAATACAGCACCAGCACCGCCGCCGCCGCCAACAACAACACAATCAAACTATAAGATGTATTATTATGTACTGGGGAGTATTGTTGTTGGTGGGGGGCTTTTAGCATACAAGCGCCTAAAGCCATACTTAGCAACAAAGTTACAAGCCCCCACAAAAACAGTAAAAGAACCAGCTTCTGCAAAAAAAGTACAACCTCCTGCTGTAGACCCATTTTTAATAAATTAGTTTTTTTAATGTGTGTTGTTAAGTACTGGTTAAGTACAAGCTAAGTACTGGTTAAGTCAGTTATAACAAGTTAAGTGCAAGTTAAGTGCAAGTTAAGCGCAAGTTAAGTGCAAGTCATGTTAAGTACTAGTTAAGATCTTAAGTAAAGTACTAGTTAAGTACTAGTTAAGTTCTTAAGTAAAGTACTAGTTAAGTACAAGTAAAGTACAAGTAAAGTTCTCCAGTGACCTATAGCGTATGAAAGCTCGGGATTAACGTAAGTTCGCTTGTTATTGTTAGAGACTAGTGACTTCTTATCAACAGCGGTTGTGTTTACTTGATGAAGAGTAGAGCGCAGATTAACATTTGTGTGATGAAATACTTTGTTTTCAAAGAGAGCCTGCTTGTAGTTGCCGTGACTTTTTTTTTTGTTGACAACTTCTTTACTTACGCCCTTAGCCTTCTTCATTACAGAAGTCTGGGTAGCAACGCTATACATCTTTGACCGCAGGCCAACATATTCTTGTATAATCGCCCCATTAAGTTCATCTTTCATCTTTCCAATCACTTTCTTGTTCACGGTTGAATGTAGAGGCGAATCTTTTGGATAGTCGCATGTGTCGTACCATCCATCAGCTCCTTTGGCCACTTCTATTTCCATGTCTTTGTAAAAGTCTTCAGTTGGGATGTCTAGAATAAAACTATCAGTGTCTGTGTAAACGACATTTGATTCTGGATACAGCGGTTTAAAGTAGTCGTATAGAAATTCTAGCATCAATAACTTTGACAGCTCTAGCACAGCAAACCCGATAAACACCGGCTTGTCCAACTTCACATTCTGTTTCTTCATCATAACGCCAACCAGGCTGTCGCTAAACCGTCTAAAGTCTTGGTAGTTAGGTTTAGAGACCAGCTTAATTGCTTGTTTTTCTTTCGTAACTAATCTTACATCTTTACGATTGTGTACGTTCTCCATTGTCTTACCAAAACAACTGTTGTTCATTAGTTTAAAGAAGTCTTTTTCTGAAGCGTCCATGGCCGCAGTCCTAAGATCAGTGTTCTTCATGATGTATGGTCTCATGAAAGGCTCTTGTTCAAATTCTATTATTCTGTGAACAGCCGTCAGCTTTAGCCCATGCCTTAAGTAAAATTGTAACAGCCTGTAATGGCAAACGTACTTTCTCTTGTGCCGAAGGTTAGGCACGAGTTTGGGTGGTTCTGTGGGACTCATCTTTAATTTTTCTGCTGCTAGAGGATAATCGTTATGGGGGTCGTGTAACTCTGCGGGATAATCTAAGTCTACTTCTAAGATTAATCCTATTGGCTTATCGGGTGTAAGCTGTGATAGCATACTCAACACGGCAGTAACCTCATGAGGCCCGTTTATCATTTTAAAGTTTCTCAATGGCAGTGTCTGGCTCATGGCCCACCCATACAGATTGTTGGCGTCTAAGTACATCAGATAGTTGGACGGCTTAGTTGGATCATAATCGTCTAAATACTTGTTGTTGGCTCTGCGGTAAGGATGACAGGCCATGCTAATGCCTCCCCTTAGCCCGTCTTCAATCATCTGAAGTGTATCCAGATCCGATATTAAGTCAATCTCGACGTTTGTAGACTTCAAGAATGCGTCCCAGGAGAGGCCCGGGGCAGAGATGTACTGTGACGAATCCAGGCCGTAGTGTTTCATGCAAGTGGATCTGTAATTCTGAAAGACGTCTGCCAATAAACACACATCAGCCATTAGATATTGATCGTGATAATCGCCCATCGTTTTGCAGTGTAATTCTGTCCAGGCTTTCTGCGCGTATTCATAGTCGGCGTCAGATATGCCCCCGCCTCTAAGACAGCTGTAAAAATCGTCTTTATGTGGCAACGCTGGCTCGTCAAACCTCTCCCACGAGTCCATGTATTCATAAGGATAGACGCCTTTACCGACTAAAGATGAGTCGAAATATTTTTTAGTGATTGGACAGTCTTGTAGAGATCCTGCTAGTTTATCCAAACTCCCCATCAGATGCTGGGCAGAGTCATAGAAGGATAAACAGTCTACAGTAAAGGTCATGTACTTTTCTGATGATTGTGCAATACAGCTAATCCTCTTACATTCAGAAGTTATTGCTTGCATGATAAAGTGAGAATCGTAGCCCCGCAAGTTATGAAAGAAGATTGGCATTTTCCATTTTTTGGGGTCAACCTTGAGGTAAAGACTGCAGCTGTTGTGTGCTGCTCCCCTGAATTTGCCAGTAATGTGATCGTGGTCTCTCACTGTTGGGTTTGCTTCCGCGTCTTTGCTATTAGGTGTTAGCTCTGAGCCGCATATCCAGCAGTGTGTAGATGATTTATAACGTTCTTCATCTTCGGGGGTCATCTTAATGTCTGAAAGGTTCAGCTGATTGGAGAATTGATTGCGAAGGTGTTTCATCTGCTCCAAAAATCGACCAGCTGCGTCGGGGCCTCTGTAAATCTCCGGCTGTGTGTGTCCGCCATCTGACCTAACAGCAACAAATGCATAAGAACAGATCTGATGACGAGATAATAAGGTTGTTTTTTGTTGTGTTCGTTCTTGAGGGCCGTAGTACTGTGGCAAAATCGCTTCAAAGTCGGCATAGACTACGTATGGGCTCATCTGCATTTTGTGTACATTCTTAAATCCAACCTTAGACCCCGGTTTGGGTGTAAGAAGTTCGATTTTACAGTCTACAAAACTTTTACAATGCTTCTTATGTTCAGCAGCTGCCTCTATAGATGGGATTCTGACTAAACACCTTCTACAAAGCTCCTGTTTAAATTTGTCCTTTGTAGTATAAGCCAGAAGTCTGCTAATTGATCTGATTAATACATAATGACTCTTGGAACCGTCTGCAAACAGAATCAAGTCTACATGATTCTCAAGTGATTCGCCTAAAGTAGGGGCTTCGGGAGAAATCCTCAGAGGGGCCAGATTGTCTACTGAATTCCATGTGTATACGCTTACGGTTATTGGTTTGTTTTGCTCTTCAAACTGATCGATACTTTCTACGCTCACTGGAAAGGTTATGTTATTTAAGTTCAGCTCATTTATATACTGCCTATGATTAGATACTCTGTTTGCATGATTTTTAACTGGGTGTAAGTGCGCCAAAACACACCACATGAAACACAAGTTATCCGAATTATGTATATTTAAGACTGCTCGTTTTAACTCTAACTCTCTTGGGAGAGGAAGGTAAGAATTGCCAACTATAGGAGAGTATTTGGCTTGTCTTAATCTGATTTCAAGGACTGTTCCTTCAGACTAGCCGGAGCCGCGCAATTTCGCTTCTTCGCTTGCATGGTTAAACTGTGTAAGCATGTAATCAGCCCATTCAGAATTAAAGTCGTGATAACTCATTACTTCTTTCTGTCTAGTTGAAACCCAGACTAGTATACTATTATCATCGGGGGTTATATATTCAATCTGAATGGCCAACAACACTTTTACTGGCGGGTTAAATTGAAGAGACTCTGGGATTTTAGAGATAGCATGTGTTACGCTTTCCTGAACGCTTGAGGGGTTAATGATGTCCATGGCTAATTCACTGAACATATTGCCCACCGGTTTAGCATCCAACGTCTTTGTGGCCGTCATTTTTTAAGGCCAATATATAGGTAATACAAAAAAAATAAATACTAAAATTTAGCTAATATTTACTAATTTGAGGTAATACAAAAAAAATAAATACTAAAATTTAGTTAAATTGAATAGCTGCTCCTTCAGAGTTAGTAAAAATAGACAATTCAGCGTCATCAGGTGCCATAATATTAACTAAAATTGCAATACACTTTATAACTGGGTTGGGCCAAGAATCTGGCATTTTACTGATTACGTTAGTTACACTTTCACGAATATCTGTGTGCTCAAAAAGATCCGCAATTAATTCGTCAAACTTGTTTCTTAACTCTTCTTCATTAGCCCCCTGCTCCATCATTAACTCTAAGGCACAGCATATATTTTTAAGCTCTGTAACTACTTTAGTCGTCATTTTTTAAGGCCAATATATAGGTAATACAATAATTAAATCAGGCTCGTTTTTGGGTTTGTAAGGTTCTGCTTTGCAATGTTCTTTCTGATTGCTTCGGCATCTACCTGTTGTGAAGTAAAAGTCTTTCTCCATTTCTTTTGAAGGTCAATCTTTTGTCGTCTGTAATCATCACCGTCAGCCATGGCTCGTTTAAATTCTTCGTCTGTTACTTTTCCATCCAGTAATGTATTGCTTATAATCAACCGTAATGAATGAAGTTTTGCTGTTGCTAGGACTACAATGGCGGTGTGCTTTTGTAATTTGGGCGTTAGCTTCTTTAAAACAGCACTTACAATCGTGGACATGGCACCTAGTCCTAAACCAACACTCCCAAAAGCTATGGACATCGGTGTCCCAACTCCAGTAGCTAAAAGAGCGACACTAGACCCAGTGCTTAAGCTGGATACAACCGATGAGCCGGTGATTATATAAGAAAGGACATTTAAAGCTTTAGCATATTTCTTTCTAGTAACCCTATACTTGTTCAAGTCACTTTCTATTTCCTCTTCAAGCTCAGTCATGTGCTTTAATCTAAACTGTTGACCTTCTTCCATTTTAAACAAGATTATTTTTTTTTAATCCTGTACATATCTTCTTATTAACCCTTCTGACAGCACTTCATCAACAGAGTAAAACGCAATAAAATCAACAAACTTAATGAAAATAAAATCGAGTACTGTTAGTTTAGCATTGTCAACCATCACAGTAACTTTGTCAGAAGATACAAAAGTCTTTATTTCATCCCCGTTTTTAGTAATAGCAATAACAAGCCTAAGAGGCCCGTCCAAGTTTTCAGACTTTATTTGTACACCTCTGATTAACGTATGTTCTGGCAAACTAGGATCAGACTCCCTTGGAGTAATAAATAAGCGAAAAAGCATCGTCATTTTTCTAGGCAGTGATTCTAGTTTTGGGTTAAATTCTAAGCCGACGGTGTCGCCCCCCACTTCAGCTAAGGACTTCTTTCTCCGCAGCATATATACAGAGCCCTGCTTAGTTATTTCAATCTGCTTTTTCTGTTGTAATCCTGGGACTAGGCTAGCAAGAAGGTGTCCTTCATTCAAAGCTTTTCTAAAATTGTATTTCTTATCAAAGTATACATAGGGGCTTCGTAGTTCAAACTTTAAATCCCAGTTAATGTCAGGAAGCAACGCCCAGGCATTCTCTCGTTTATGAAGTTTGTATTCGTGTTTGCCAAAATCGTTTGCCCTTAGATTTCTTATCTCTTCCAGGGTAGGATATTGCTGCCGTTTTTTATCTTCAATTTCTATTCGCTTGTAAACACCATCGTCGGTGTACTCAAATCCATAAACATTTCCTGTCACTCCTATTAGATCAAAGTCCGTTGTATCTGCTAGATCTTTTATCTCTACTGCAACGCATTTAGGAGCTAACTCTGCTTTTGATTCTGGCCCCCGAGACATTCTTTTTAATATAAACAATTTATTATAAGCAATCTGTAATAAACAATTTCTTATAAACAATTTGTAATGAGCAATTTATTATAAACAATCTGTAATGAGCAATCTGTAATAAACAATCTATAATGAGCAATCTATAATGAGCAATCTGTAATAAACAATCTATAATGAGCAATCTGTAATAAACAATCTATAATGAGCAATCTATAATGAGCAAACGTATTGAACTGGCGGGTCAGTCCGTAAGCATAGTTTAGCGTGCTTAGATTTTTCTAGCTGCTCTTTTTTTTTTTTTTAGTTCATCCTTGTCCCTGATTATATAATTTTCACTTAAACACTCTTCAAAACTATCCCTGTCCTTAGTATAGAATAAGATGACTGATTTTAACTGCGACCTAAAGTCTTTTAAGACAGCATTGTATTTTTGAGTTAAGAGCCAAACAGAAACTAATGCGTGTCTTCCGCTAAAGGCTAGCTTAGACAGAGTCCTTCTTTTTTTTAACAATGTCTTGCTCGGCTGAACAGTCATCAATAATAAACAGCGTTTCTGTTCCCTCAAATAGCCTATAGTAATGTTCTAAACAGTCGCTTAGCTTGTCAGTAGGATCAACTAAAAATATATTCTCGCCTGTCCAAACAAACTGCCTTTCTTTGTAAGACTTGTTGTGCTTAATGGTTGTGCAGAATATAACAATGTACTCGTAATGAACCTGTAGACTGTTTGTAACAAATCAAGCACGAAGACAGTTTTCCCACACCCAGTAATCCCACAAATAAGCGAACAGTGCGGGTCTTTAGGCAAAAAGTTCAAACTATCCATCTGTTTTAATAGGCTATTTCTTTCAGTCTATTTTCTTCAATGTTCAGCTGGGCGTCATAAACCACAAAAACGTGCATTTGTATCTGGCCATTCTCCTCCTCTTCCTTATTAATCTGTATGAGTATGCCATCTGACCCTACCCTTCTTCCACTCCCGTGCAGTCTGTTGTCATACGTGGATCTAAAATCCAGCCATAGTCCATATTTGTCTGTTAGATAATCTTCGAGTCTTACATCGTGAAGGTGAAGTTTTTTACACACATGATCGGCTGTGGGGCTTGTCTGTCTGCCTCCAGCAAATAACTTTCTTATTTCATCAAAGTGTTGGTCGGGCAAAAGTCCAGCTGAATACAACTGAAAAGGCTTGCCATCTACTGTGCAAGACAACTGCTCAATTTTTGGGTTGTAAAACACCTCAGATTCTCTCTGAAAAGGGGTCGGGGGTTCAGTAAATAGCAAGAGAACCCCTTTAGGGACCTTAAAGAATTGCTTATAGCTATTTCCCAGACGATGTCTTGCTTGTTTTTAATCGCTAGACTGTGGTGTAAAACTCTTTCAAAGTAAACAACCGCCCTACTTTTATACTGGTTTAAGATTATTCTAGCTAGTTCAGGGCTAGTAACAACGTCAAAATTAAGAGAGATGTTACTGACAGTGTATCTGGCTTGAGGGTCATCTGATAAAATAACAGACCCGCTGTCATTGAATGTCAGTTCGTAAGTAAGTTTGTCTCTTAGTGCGCCTTGGTAATATGGCTGGTGGGTTTTTAACAGTTCAAAATCTAGAGGGATGCAAAATCTGTTCTTAAATGCTCGCGCTATTGCCTGGTCTCCCTCGTCTTCCTTTGCATCTGCAGCATTAAGCCTGTGCTTAAGACCGTTTGGGCTCTGGATCCCCTGAAAGATTTTGTCTTTTCTTTCTGTTCTAGGCAGCCACAGATCAGAATAGAGATTAAAAATGTCCGCGCTACTCAGTGAGAAGACTTCTCTACCTTCCAGTTTAATTACCATATTTTTAATGATGGCCCTGCCCAGGTTAGCAACGACAGTAGCATTAGGATCCGTCGACTCAATGTCTATTTTGAATGACAGCCTGGCAGTGCCTGGCATTATAACATCGTCAGGCCCGAGGTCACTAAATCTTACTGTTAACATTTCATTGGGCTCAATTGTTGATGGATTATTTACAACGCGCATAGTCTGTCTTATACCTTTTATGCCGTGGGGCTCCTTCGCTTTTCTGAATGGATCGAGGTCGCAGCCGTATGGGTTCATTTTTTATAAAACAAAAAATAATAAATATATAAATATGGCTGATGAAGATTTTGACGCGGTTGATCCTATTGAAGAAGAAGATGAAGAAAGAGAGCCGAGTCCTTCAATGCAAGAAGAACTTGAAGGAGCAGGATTAAGCCAAATACGTTTGTTAGATAGAATTGAATCGTTATATGGCAGTATAGGGCGAGAGCCACCAGAAGCGCTTAATGTTTCTAATTTTTTAACAGATGAAAATAATCATTTGTTTGTAAGAACTAGTAAAGGAAAGCTTGTACGGCTTACTACAAAACCAGACCCAACCCAGTTTTTAAGCAGGAGCACAATTCTTAGAGAGCTCCCTATTTCTGACCAAAGGCAGTTAAACTTTATTGGCAATCTAAGGTCTGAGGCTGTTAGTGCTTTACAGAACTTGGGGCAAAGGCTGCCAACACGATCTGAAATGCAAAACATACCTCTTCAAGAATTAAATCGAACAGCAGATGAACTAATAGCAGAAATTGAGACGAGTTTTAATGAGGAGACACAATTAAAAACAATTGATGATTCTCCATTGCCTATGCGTGAAATCATGGGTCTTAATACTGCTCTAAAGACTATAAGGGGTGAACTAACAAACAATTTGGCAAAACTTGGTGAGCTAGATAGAGAGATAGAAGAAGAAAGAAATCAACTGGCCGATGCAGATGATAACAATTTAGGGCGAGAGGAAAAGGCTAGAATACAGCAGAAAATACAAGATTTAATGCTAGAAAGAGCGGCCACGTTAGAAGTGCTGTCTACTAACAGAGAAAAAATAGCGTCCCAAACAAACAGAATCAGAGAAACTATAAACAGAATACTTCATGAAAATACTACGTTAGCAGAAAGAATAAGAATTCTGTTCAGAGAGCAGGGGATTACAATAGTTAGTATATTAACAGCCGTTGGGTTTGCTATCTCTACACTGGTTTATGCATTAACTGGCAGTGCGCCAACAGGGTCAGTAGCTCCTCCAACGCCTCAGCCTGGTAAAAGTTGGATTAGAAAACAATTGCACCATCTAGCAAACCTATTAAAGAAGTTAGCTGCCAAAGCGCTTGATGCTCTGCCTGGCATAATAGGCAGTGTTGTTAGTTGGGTTTTGTCTACCATAGGCAAAGTGGCTGGTTATATGGCTGACCATCTGTGGACGTTAGGAGTGCTGGCTGCTGGTTTAATTTTTAGTGAAATAAAGTATGGCTAATCCAGTAAAAGTTAAAAACACAACAAGGGCCGTCTTTTCGCTGGTGTGTCTGCCGGGGTGAGGTACATCAACAGGCGGTGGACTGCTTTCTGGGCTGCTTATAACTGGTGGCGGTGGGTCGCTTTCTGGCTGTGGGCTGCTTATAACTGGTGGCGGTGGGTCGCTTTCTGCAGGTTCAGGGCTAGATACTTTTTTTAAAATGGCTGGTGCGGGCCTTGTGTTTAAGCCTTGATTGTGTCCTAAGTTTTGGTCGTCTCCGGCTATGAGGATTTCATTATTATAATTCTGTATCATGCCATTCTGTAGTCTAAGGTCAGAAGGCAGCATGTATAATCGATGGCCTACAACAAAGTCAACCTTTGACCTAGCATGTGAAAGAACGTTTTGGTACCTTTGTATGCTGGCAGGCAAATCAACAGCAGAGTTAGTAGCATCTTCTAAATTAGCTAGAAATTGTTTTCTGGCGTCAAAGCCTGTAGATTGATCCACTATGCTAGACTTGGTTTGTGCTTGCGCTCCTAATAGACACCAAACGTACGTCCGTATGGAGTCATTAAGTCTTTGCACTCCTGGCATTGTTAGGCCTTCACTTTCATCTAAGATAAATGTTGCCCAAGCATTGGGGTGTTTTTGTTCTATTGATCCCAATCTAACTTGGGAGTTTGGCTTAAAAGAGGTGTGGCCGGGCCAGTAGTCAAAATTATATTCTCTACGCTGACCCCACAAATACAATGTGCCTAACCCGTGATTGCGGTCTAACTTTTGTCTAAAGTTATTTGAAGGTTTAATGTTAAATTCGTTGCAGATTTTTTCATATGCATTATTGTCCATTGGGCTGTTGAATGGATTAAACGCGTTGTCGTTGGGGAGGCGTACTTGTAGTTCAGTTAGTATGCGTCTATACTGATAATAAACATGAAAGTTATATACTGACCTTACTAAGAGATTGGGGTGGTATAAATGGTTTGCATATGAAACACCGCAGCCAGTAGTTGAGCAGTAAATAGCAAAATTTAACTGGTTCTGGTAAAAAGCCATAGGGTTGGATGACCATGCTGATGGCACTCTATCGCTCTTTATTGGAGGATTTAAATATCTAGTTAGTGGGTTTACAAGTCTGACTAGAAAGCCATATGATTCATCCACTGCGATGGTTAGGCTACTAAAGTCCAAAGATTTGGGCTCATAAACCCCCCCCTACGTCGTAAGTGACACTTTCATTATATTTAAAAGGTTCCATTTTTAAATAGATTTTTTAAAAAAGGATTTAAAAAGGATGTTCCTTTATATAACCAAGCAAAGCACGCGTGTGTTCTTAAAGTATCCAATGGACAATAGACGCGGTAATAATAGGGTTGCTCTTAGAGAAATTGGTTTTAAAGTTAGGTGGATTAATATATCTGAAAAAGCTAAGAATAACTGGGTGAATGTTAAGGACGGGCAAGGTAATTTATTAAAGCAGTTAAAAATACCTGATGGTTACTACAACTTTTGTTCTTTAAAAGAAGTATTTAGCAATTTTAGCATTAAGTTAAAAATTAATGAGGCAAATCTTATAATTACTATACACCTTCCAGAAGAAAGAAGAGAATACACTTTCCCTAAAGGGCTTGCGCGAATCTTAGGCTTTTATGATAGCGGTGAAACGTATAGTGTTAACACCCATAAGTACTTAGAAAGTGGCCTCTACGAGTATGCAGGCAGTAGACCGTCCGATTTTCTAATTAACCCAAGGTTGTATGTTCATTTAAGTGAATTAAAAACAAACACTAATTTGTATAATGGCAATCCATCTACGGTTCTAAGAGCACTCCCGTCAACTAAGGTGGGGTTTTGCAATTATCAGTCATATACATTTGGTGAAAACAGCCAATTTAAAGAATTAGTTGAAGGGCCTATAAATTCAGTATGTGTAAAAATAACTAACCAAGACGGGAAACCAGTTGTTTGTTCTGATTTGTTGGTGGTGCTTGAGATAGAAGATTAATCAGAGAGACAGTTTAAATGTGCGGTTCTAGAGCAGGAAAATTATTTCGCCCGCGATTAGATTTGTTTAATTTTGTAGGTTTTTAGCTATTTTTTTGCTGAGGAAATTTGATTATGTGAAAAGTGGGGTTTGCGGGCGAAATAAGATTGCTGGCCAAGAAGGCGGATCTAAACTTTCTCTTAGGTGAGATGGAAACTGCCTATCTGAAATTTGGAGGGCCAGATGGAGGAACAGAGTTGAGCCTCAGGAGGCCATCTCCCCCCTTGGAAAAGGACTCACCCTGTGGAGGATGGGAATGGAGGGAAGGCGTATGTTGAGGCCGGACCAGGGAAGGGTGAGTGACCCTGGGCCTGAACACTTTTCCCCACTGGGCTGAGGGTTAGCCTGCTGAGGATCCCTTCAGTGTGGAGGAGGGTCCCCGCTATGTGTCTTGCTAAGAGGGTGATTCCCCGCACGTGGCACCAGTGGAGGAGGGCCTCTATTCGGAAGGAGAGGCTGAGGGAGTGAACCTCCTTCCCCCCCCTCCCCTTTGTTGACGGGATAAGCTGCCCGCCAAGGGGCCGGGGGGCCGGGGGAGGAGAGTGGGAGGGTAGAGGGGTAGCGGTCGGAGTTCTCCCTTATCCAGTCCCCCGTAGGTAAGTCCTCAGGTCACCTCCAGGGCCGTCCCTGCTGGCCGAAACGAAAATTCTGCTGAGGAAGTTTCGTCTTCGGTTGCAAGGGGGTTTTAGAGCGCTTGGCAGGATGGGGTCCGGAAGGCACCGCACGGCCGCCGTAAGCGCCGAGGCAGATAGCCTGTGACAGTATGGCCTAAGGCAATTGTAGTGGCTCCTGGCTGTGCTGTCCGCCGCAGCCGAAAGGTGGTGCGAGATCCTGTTGACTAGGAGACGCATCCAGAGGTTGCTAAAGAAGCGAGATATGGTCTTAGGGTGTGTCTCAGAATACTGAGCGTCTGAGGAGACCGAGTCGTCCTTCTCCGGCCCGATCTCCTACACGCGTTGTAGAGCATGTCAAAGGACATGTCCAGCAGTGTTATGTTGGGCCCCCGAAGTGGAGCTGCGGTCCCACTCCACCAGGTTATTGGTAGAGAGTGGCGGCAGAGGGAGGCCAGATGGGGGAGAAATGGCAGCCGGCCCGGGAAATGGAATTTCCTCAGTCACCGGAGTGTCCTAGGAGGACACGAAGGAGATGTGGGAGATATGGCTTTCAGGGGTCCCTGAGGGAGAGCCAACTGGGCCGCATCCCGGGCCAAGAGGGATTATTCCCTGGAGAAGGGACAACTCGCGCACCCCTGGCTAGGGTTGCTGGACACTCCCAATGGAAGTAAGAGTCTGAGGGGCGACAAGTTTGGCACGCCCACCTGGAAGGAGAACCAAGGGGAATTAGGGCCCCGGATAACTTGTCTGGGGGTGGGGGTTCCCTCCCGACAAGGTCCGAGCGCCAGTGCTCATAAGAGACAAGTCGCGTGATGAGGAGAAGGAGTCCTCTACCTCATTCTCAGAGTCGCCAAGTCTCCCAATGAGGAGACAGGTACTTCTTCCTCCTCCTCAGACTCTGGGTGATCGGGTTCCTGCTGAGGTTGCGAAGAACCTTCAGCAGGAGGCAACAGCAGGGGTGCGTGAGGGTCCCACCCTGGCTGGGAAGTGGGGGAAGGCGAGGGCGGGTCCCTCGTGGCTCCATGATCGGCGGACGGACTAAGGGGGGGAGGGCCGTCCTGCCGGTCCGACAGCGCCCAAGAGGAGGGGGGGGGGGGGGGGGGCCAAGGTCAAGCCAGCTGTGGGAGGCTGGGTACCACATCCGACCGAAGAGTAGGTCCTGGTGTAAGTCTGATCTGAGACACTGTTTCCTCTCGGGGGCATAGAGCCACTGGTCCCCGAGGAGGCATGCGGGCTGTGGTGGCCCTGGGGCAGAATTTCCTCGGGGGCTGGGGTAACCTGCGACACCAGAGGGTGGTGGGGGGGGGGGGGGTAGCGAGAGAGCGTGGTCTGACGTACCCCCCCACCCCCTCCCCCCCTCCGGAGAGTGCACTGCCTCATACACCTCCCTGGTGGGATCCATGGGGGCCCCGTGTGTGACAGGGGGAGTGGTGGAGGGCATGGCAACCGAGCCCCCTACCCGCCTGAGCACGGATTGGAGTGGTTGCGGTGCCGTGGCCACTCCCTGGTTGGGATCATGCAGGATACCCGTGGTCCCGTGGGTAGATCCCCCCCCCCTCCCCCCCCCGGAGGAACGGGACCGCCGACGTTGCCCAAGTGGGGGGCGGAATAGGTCTGCCCCCCAACGTCCTGTACCCCTAGGGAAGAGTACGACGGTCGATTGGGGATGGTCGACCGTCGGGGGTCTGGGCAACACAGGTCCGGGCGTGGAGGTGCCTGCGGCCGAGACCCGGAGTTATGGACAGTTTGTGGGTCCCAGGGACTGTCCACAACTCCGCCGCCGGAGTATGGACGCTCCTCGTGCGATAGTGGTGGCTGCACTGGAGCACGGTTGGGGAGAGCGTCCCGGGCATGTGTGACCCTAGTGGGGGGAAGACTAGAGTCAGACAGCTCATGAAGGCGAGTGACGGGCGGTGATTCCGGGCGCATCCCGTCACCCGTGCTGGTTCGTACCTCGGCAAAGGTCCCCAGGAGCCGGAGGTCACGTCATACAGCATGATAGTGAGAAGTGTCACTGTGCATCGGAAGGGAAGGAGGCAAGCTGTCCGAAGGGGAGGGGGAGGGAGAGTTCAAATAGGAACTCTTAGGTCGGCTCTTCCCTTTGAGGGGAGCCTTGCCTTTAGAATTAAAAAAAAAAATTTTTTTTTAAGGAAATCTCAAATGAGAGGCATTTAGCAGCAATGGTGGCAGCTTGCCTTTTTACCTTCGGACGCAGTGATCGTGCGTCCACCGGTCGGATAGAGGAGGAACGGTCGCGCGTCCCCTCTGCGGACCCCACTTCTACACTGGCTGTACGTTCTTCCACGGGAAGAACAGATTGCCCCAAGGAATCGACCGGCGGGTCCTCCGGGGCAGTGAGCAACTTCAGAAAGGTGAAGTGGCTCGACCCGTCATTGTCCTTCGCCATGTTGGGCTCTGGCGGCAGGGCAATCACGGAACACACGACCACAAAGTGGAGACAAGTCGGTCGATCGAAAGCTAATCAAATAAATTCGATCGACCTAGTGCTACAGCACTGTAAATAAGACATGACCCCAAAGTGGAGGCAAGTCGGTCGACCGAGAAATAATAAATAAATTCGATCGACCTAGTGCTACAGCACTGATAAATAAATCACCGATAATACTTGATCGAGAGATCGTAAGATACTCGACCACCTTACTAGGGGATCGAGAAATCGAATCGAAAACTCGATCGACCGTACCAGTAACACTAATGATGTGCACTGCTAGATCGAGAGGAACTCGACCGATCTGCACTAGTACAAAGACAGTAAGACTAAGGTGCTACTAATGGGGTACTAATAAGTGTGCACAAGTTGGTAGATCAAGAGATCGTAAGACACTCAATCTACCTGAAATAATGATAAATAAGGGACAGAAAAATGCGCCCAGGGAAGCCCCGTACCGCCACACAAGGTGCGAACGAAGGAGGACACCATGTGGTCAGGCAATATGGCGGACACGCCAACCGGCGTGGCACAATCCAAGATGGCGGATCGATTGACCGGGAAGGGATCGATCGCCGAGAGTGACGCGCACTGGCGCGCGAGAGTGAAATACCCCTGGTGTACCTTGTAATAATGCTAAGGAAGGTACTAATCAATGTGCACCAGTTGGTAGATCAAGAGATCGCAAGACCGTCGATCTACCTGTGATAAATTAGGTACTAATAAATGTGCACCAGTAGGTAGATCAAGAGATCGTACAGACACTCGATCTACCTGTAGTAATGATATATAGAGTGCCACATAGGGTACAAATAAATGAATGGGAAGAAAAACAATAACAGGAAATGGAAAAAAATGAAAAGGGGAAAAGAAAAGAGGGGAAAAAAGGAAAAAAAAAGTTAATCAAATTGAACAACTATACTTCAACACAATACTTATGGAAAAGATGGTTTCTGTCCTAAACTACTTTACGTTATTGTATAAGTTTCTCTCGAGTTTGTAAAGTGTTCACATATTCTTGTTGATGACGTGATTGCTGTTTCCACTCCCTTCCTCCCATTTTCCATGTTATTCATTTTATTTTTCAGCTACTGTGTCTCTTTTTTCGGCTCTTTTTTGTTGTTTTGTTTTGTTGTTTTTATTGTCTGTTTGTTTTTGTTTTTCTTTTTCAATGTTTCCTTATAAAAAAAAAATCGCAAGCACGAAGTGAAATGTTTAATATATTGTGAATGTATTTAACCGCCAATATATTGTAAATGTCAATTTGAGCACAGTATAAGCCTAGGGCTTGTTGTTGCTCATTCGTCCTGTCAATTATGAAGGTATACTGTTCATTTGTTTCCGAAATAAAAGTTATTTAAACCAAATAAATGTGGCCTGGGCAATCCCCGTACCGGCAAGCATGTGAGACCGAAAGTGGGCACCATGCGGTGAGGCAATATGGCGGAGACGCCGATCGTAGTGGAAAATCCAAGATGGCGGAACGATAGACCGGTGAGGGTTCGATCGCCGAAAGAGGAGCAATGGGCGCGAGAGTAAAATAGACTAACGCGCAGAAAATATACGAGGAGGCCGGAAGGCGACTGAGTAGAGGAATTTTAGGATAACCAATGCCTATTTATTGTCTTAAATGAGTGACGGGAGATCGTAAGGCGAACTCTTCCTCTTCTTCTTCCTCTTTCTTAAAACATCAGCCATCATCATTTTGATGGTAGAGATGTGTGTACAAACCCGATCGACCGTACTAGACGAGCGATCGTAAGAAAGACGATCAGGAGTAGTAGAACAAATGAAAAGAAGGCGCTAATAATAGAGGAGGAAAAACCTCCACAGAGTGAACAGGTACGACGAACGAGGACGACCACGCAGGGGTCAGCCGGAATGGCGAGAATAAAGATGGCGGCTCGAATGACCGGCGAAGATCGATCGTCGAGTGAATTTACCGACGGAAAGTGTGGATAAACAAAGCGCCGAGAGAGATGGAAATCGAAGGGGGAAGAGAATAAAGAGAGTGGGGGACGCGTTACTGCAAGGGAGGACGCGTTCCAACACCGGCGAGTGAGGGCCGAATGGAATCCTCTCCCATAATCCCCTCTGTCATTTCCGCCTGGCGGCCATTCTCCATACCAAGTGGACAACAGATGAGTCACTCTTCGTTCTTTGTTTGTACTGTCCTAAATGTTAAATGTGATCTGTTTTTTTTTTTTGGCCTGAAGAAGACCCAAGAGGTCAAAATGCATCGTGTCTTGTCATGTGCTTTGTTTGTCAATGTCATTGGCGGTAACTAACACCCTCTGTTTCTAAATAAATAAAGGACAGTAGAAAGAAACTCGTGGAGAGCGTGGCAGCAGAGAGTCCTCAGAAGAGAAGCCCCCTTCAAGCAAGTGTTTCGGCCCTTATCTCCTGACACTCTAGGGGGGTTGGGCCACACCCGGTTCATGACTCCGGATGTCCCTCTGCTGCCCCTTTTTTTTTTCCCATCTTGGGACGAGCCATGGCTGGGATTCGAACCCATGACCCTCTGGACATGCTCATTTTCCACTTAATGACTCGCGCTTTAACCACTGAGCCACAGGGACACCTGATATTTGTAGGAAATTTAAGCCTTATGAAGTTCACTTTTGTTCCTCCTTGACCAGATCCAGCTTGAACACCCCTCTGCCGCTTCTGCCATTGCTTTCAGGGCTCTGGTTTTTTCCTTCCCTGCAACTGAGAGCTGTTTCATGAGGCTGTATGCAGACGTTCCTACAAACCCCCTAGCTCCAATTTCTGCAGTGAGGACTTTGACCTGATAGCCTTCTCTCCTCAGGCTGTTTGCCAGATCAGCATACTTTTCAGTCTTGTAGATTTGAGCTGCCTCCATTCTGTTCTCATATGGCACTGTGAGCTCGATCATGATCAGCTGCTTGGTTGACTTAGAGTGGACTACTATGTCTGGTCTCATGCCACTCTTGCTGATGATCTCTGGGTGACTCTTCCATTCTGGGAGGTCTGCAGTGCACTCCCAGTCATCTGCCCCGTCCAGCAGACTCTGCCTGCATGTTTCGAGTGGCACTGTTGTTCTTGGCCATGATTTCCTGCCTCCTGCCGTGAAGAATGTTGCGGGTGCTTTTGGAGTCCTGATTTTCCCTTTTGTGGTGTTGGTACTAGCCCAGACTACTTGTACAATCTCTTTGAGCACTTGGTTGTGCCTCCATGTGTACCTTCCTTGAGCCAGGGCTACTTTACATGAGCTTAGGACATGCTCCACTGTTTGTTTTTCATGGCAGAGGGGGCATGCAGGATCGTCTGTTTTCCCCCACTTCACTAGGTTTGCATTTGAGGGCAGAAGGTCGTATGCAGATCTGAGAATGAAGCTGATCCTGAGAGGGGCCATGTGCCAAATGTCATTCCAAGTGAGACTTCTTTGGAGTGCATTCTCCCACGTTGTCCATTGCCCTTGCTGGCTCTGCTGGACTGCTTTTTGGAGTCTTTTTTGGTCTTCTTCTTTTCTCATCTCCTGAATCATCATGTCTCTTTTGGCTTTTCCTTTGGCCTTTGACCACCATTCAGTTTTGGTCACCCCCAGTCCTTGTCTGTTGGTCTGTGTGTGTCCTGTTATTTCTCTGATCTTGAGACTTTCTTTTGCAGAATCCATCGCCTCTTGAACTTTCCATTTTCTGCCTGTCTTCAGCTGGGGCTTGATTGCTTCTACCACCTTGTCTCCTGAGTCCTCCAGCATGCTTTGAAGTCTGATCTTCCCTGCTTTGTATTCCTCCAGGATGGATTTCAGTGGTAGTTTCAGCTTTGCTTGGCGACAGTACAGCGCTATGTCAGTCAGACAGGGTGGGACACCAAGCCATTTCCTTGTGAACTTGTTGATTTTGGCTTCCATTGCCTCCACTATGCTGGTGCAGATGTCGTATATCATCAGAGGCCATAGGAGCTTTGGTATCAGCATGAACTGCAGACACCAGACCTTGTATTTGCCAGGGAGCCCACACTGGTCAATGGTCTCCAAGCCTTCCTCCGCCATCTGCTTGGTTTCTTTTGCTCTTTGTGTGTCTTTCAGCGTATTATCATACAATCTTCCAAGGCTCTTGACTGGTTCTTCTGTGACTGTTGGAATGGCCTGGTTGGCAACACTGAAGACCACAGATCCGACCACTTTTCCTTTCCTCAGTGAGAGACTCCGTGATTTCTTTGGCTTGAACTTCATTCTGGATGAGGCAACTATGTCGTCCAGCCTTTCCAGCACATGACGTGTCTCGTCTTCTCTGGATGAAATCACTGTAGTGTCATCCATGAAGGCCTTGAGAGGAGGCATCTTGTATCCATCGCCAAGGTCTGTTTGTCTCGCGTTGTTTGTTGCTGCTTTCAAGATGAGTTCCATTGCCAGCACGAACAGTATTGGGGAAATTGCACAGCCCATTGCAATACCCACTTCCAAGTTGATCCAGTCTGTTGTGTACTCCTTGGTAGAGAACCGCATTGAGAAGCCATTGAAGTACTTCTTGAGCATGTCGCGGATGTTCTTTGGCACATGGTACATCTCAAGAGCCAACTGTATCATCTCATGGGGCACAGATCCATATGCGTTTGCCAGATCAAGCCACACTACGTCCAAATCTCTCTTTTCTGTTTTTGCTTTTTGGATTGCGTCCCAGATCATTGTGGCGTGTTCTACACAGCCAGCCACGCCTGGGATGCCACCTTTCTGGACTGACACATCCAAGTACTTGTTTTCCATCAGGTACTTGGTCAGCCTTGCTGCCATGACAGAGAAGAAGATTTTCCCTTCGACGTTCAGTAGTGATATTGGCCTGAACTGGCTGATGTCACTTGAGTTTTGCTCTTTGGGGATGTACACACCATCTGCCGTCATCCACTGGCCGCTGATCTTCTGGTTTCTCCAAGCCGATCGCAGCAGCCTGTGGAGCCACTCCAGCACCTTGGGACATTTCTTGTAAAGCTGGTAAGGTATTCCGTTTGGCCCTGGTGATGATTTGGCTCTGGCTTTGTCGACCACCTTCTTGATTTCCGCCAACGTTGGAGGCTTGCCATTGAACTGTTCCTCAGGGTTGGTTGGCCACACCAGACCTTGAATGTCGAGTGGTGCTTTGCTCTGTGGGTCAGAGTATGTTTTCCTCAGATGCTGCTCAAGAACTCCTTTGTCCACACTTAGGGTCCCAGATTTTGGCTGCTCAAACAGTGTTCTGGCAAACTGGAAGGGGTCTCTGAAGAAGCGCAAGGGGGTTACTTCTGGTACCGGCCCAGAAATACTCCCTCTCAAACTGATTCAGACTATTTTTTTTAATAATGATTCACTTAGGATGTCCATGTATGAATAATGATCAGTAAATAACAATCTTGAACACATTAATAAAAGAGATAAGCTCGGGAAGGGGGGGGGGGGGGGGGGGGGCAGAAAGACTCCCCTTTTCCCCCTTAACTTGATTCATTCTAGATTCCAAAGACGATTTGGATAGATGTCATATATCAGTTTATGGCCAGTAAATAAAAATCCTATGCACATTAATGAAGTAGATATGCAAGGGGGGTACTTCTGGAACCGGCGCAGAGGGACTCCCCCTAACGTTGATTCAGACTGTATTTCCATCATGATTCAGATAGAATGTCTATGTGAGAATTTATGACCAGCAAATAACAACCCTGAAGACATTAATAAAGGAGAAAATGCAAGGGGGGTACTTCTGGTACCGGCCCAGAGTTACTCCCCCTAAAGTTGATTCAGACAATATTTCAGTGTTGATTTACGTAGAATGCCGATGTGTGAGTTTATGACCAGTAGATAATAACCCTGAACATATCAATAAGGGAGATATGCAAGGGGGGTACTTCTGCGACCGGCCCAGAAGTACTCGCCGTAAAGTTGATTCAGATAGAATGTCCATGTGTGAGTTTATGATTAGTAAGTAACAACCCTGAACACATTAATAAAAGAGATATGTGGTGGTGGGGGGGGGGGGGGTGTACTTCTGGGACCGGCCCAGTAGCACTCCCCCTAAAGTTGATTCGGACCATATTCCCATGTTGATTCAGATAGAATGTCCACGTGAGATTTTATGACCTTTAAATAACAACCTTGAACACATTAATAAAGAACATATGCAAGGGGGGCACTGCTAGGACCGTTATAAAGAAAGTGTGTGTCATGACGTATTCTGAAATGGATCCCACCTGTGCATAATTTATAGAAACATTTTGTGTCATGAACACTGTGGTCTTGGTTTAGCTCTCAAAAGCGGTGCACATAGAAAATCACAAGCGCGCTTCTTTTCTTTTCTTCCATGTTTTTTTTTTTTTTTTTCTGCGTGCGCAGGCTGAAACTCCTGTATAGACAGGCAAGTATTAATTCCACCTACCCAACAAAGGGAGTGGAGTTTTGTGTGTATGACCGTTTTTCATCCTGCCATTAAGGCAGCCATACTCCAGCTTCGGGGAACGTGTATGCTATTCGTAACGTGTCATCCATACCAACGGCCAAAAATGGCCTTCTCTTCCGAAAGTTGGTGATGGATTTTTACGTGTGTGCAAGAATTTATGTGCGCCTTTCTGTTTGTGTGTCCTTGTATTTGCTGACCTCAACACTAGGAGCTGTGAATAGCCAAGAGAGAGAAAGAGCATCTGGAAGACTTGAAGCTGAGCAGTCAGTGAGGGAGGTGGCCAACCTCTCCAACTATCACATCGCCACTGTCCACCGTCTGCAAGACCACGCAGAGGCCACAGACAGTGCTGCAGACCATGACAGGCCTGACAGTGGAAGTGGGACCCCTTTCCACCCAAACAGCCAATTTGTTTTACGGATCCAATCGCAAACACCCATCCAGTTTGTCTCAGAAACAGCTCGGGAGACACTTCAAGGTTACCATAGACTCATAAGTAACGACACTGTGCGACACCAGCTGATGACCACAAACCCGGTATGCAGAAGAC
>CM065744.1:5351634-5399134 GCA_033310375.1 Conus canariensis | reverse complement strand
AATTGACTGTATTGCTAGACTACGGCCTGAAATCTTCATCTTTGGGATTTGCTTTCCCTTGCTTGAACTGCTGAAGAGGTAGCAAACATGTTACAAGATTTTTTGTAATATGGATAGTGTATGCGAGCATGTGCGCGCATGTGTGTTGTGTGTGTGTGTGTGTGTGTGTGTGTGTGTGTGTGTGTGTGTGTGTGTGTGTGCACGCGTGCGTGCGTCCCGTGCGTGCGTGCGTGCGTGTGTGTGTGTGTGTGTGTGTGTGTGTGGCGCGCGTGCGTGCGCGCGCTTTATTCAGAGTCATGTTCTTTATAAAAAAAAAAAAAAGTATATCTCAATAGATGTGTGTTGTGATATTTTCTCATAGGAAGCGCTATATCAGGCATCAGAAAGGAAATTTTGCACATGTGTGTATTTGCTCAGCTGGATAATTCGCCATGTAATTCCCATTCTGATGTAGATCACGGCACTGATCTAAAAGAAGGTTTTGTGGGTTGCTTGAATGCATTTCATAATCGAATACTTGGTGTTGTCATAGATTTCAACTGTCAAATTGCCAATGTAAGAACTCATGTTTCTGCAGTTAAAAGTGTACTTACCCATTACAAGGTGATGCAGTTAACATGAACAGGAATGTCAAGACACAATGTTGAACCGATATGCGAAATATCTTTTGAATTCATGTACCATATTTGATCTATGTGTCTTGACTTGGGTGTGCAATGGCGTCCACCATCGTTCCACACATAGAGACACTGCAGAACGGACAGATAGTATCCATTCTGGGCACAGTGGAGAATGTTCATCATATAATTGCCAGATAACAACACAAACCCATAAATAGCTATCAAATAAAAAACGAAAATGTAAGTGTTTCCAGAACAAAGACAGGAGAATGGTCCACACTGGCAGAACAAACGGTACATGGCAGTAAAGAAAGAGAAAGTTGCCAGCTGATACCTTCCAGAAGGTGGGAGAGCTCTTTGCACTGAAAGATCCCACGGCGTCCCAGGGGGGAGTAATGTCATCATCTTCATATCCTGGCTGAGATTATTATCCGGTTACACGGCCATCAGAGCCCTGATCTACTGGTGACACGTTCGATTTACTCTCCACATTCATGCCTGCAGTTAGCTCGTGTCAAAGCCGTCAGTGTTGGCGGGTCCTTGGGGTCTGTTGCTGAACAGACGTAGCATTGCCCTCCGGTAGAGGCTGATGAGGCACGCTGGCTCCTTGACTGAGCAGTAATTCTGTCATATGTGGGCCTAGTAGTGGAGTTCTGCGTTTGCTGGATAGAGCAGGAAGCACTGAACACCATTCCAGTACCTCGGAAATTGTGCAGTGTCTCCACTTGGGAGATTCCTTATGAAAACTTAATCTACAGTGCTTCCTCTTCACTACTGGTGGTGCGTGTGTGTACTGCAGCAGGTGGTCACTGGCTGTAGTTGTGTATGGCTTGGTCGGAACCATCGGTATGGAGAGGGCGTGTCTGTTTTGGTGGTGTGTAAACGCGTGTGATGTTTTCAACTTTTGTCAAGAAAACAGCATCCTAGGTAAACGGTGTATGGATCTCTAATGTTGATTGGACGCTGAGGAAAGTGATTGGTGAGAGAAGCTCACTGTTTTGTAGGACGGATGTGTTCCCAATATACAGGGCAGGAGTTGCCAGGGAGGAAAGGGTGCTTTGATTGGGCCGAGTTGTTTCTTTACTTTTCAACCGTATGGGGGTTGTAAAAGGAAAACCTAATTTTCCTTAGGCAAAGGAGTGGCCGATTTTGATGTATCACAGACAGAAGTATGTTAGGGATCCTTGGTTAGAATATTGATTTCCTATGGGTAATTTGCGACACAGGGAATAATAAATACATAAAGAGAAAAGAAAAAAAAATCATCAATAAGTAAAAGTAAACAGTTAATGTGATTCACACAAAAAATAGTTAAATAAATAAACAAAACTTGTGTACTGAGAAGCATTTTTTGAAAAAGTATAATTGGTTTGTAAGAGAACACACACACACACACACACACACACACACACACACACACACACACACACACACACACACAAAATAGTGTTGTTTTTTTTTTTTAATTAATATTTAGTAAAGATTTCACTTTGTATCCGCAACTTTTGGTAGGATGTGTTTTGAATGCCATTCACAACAAATTTGTAAGCATCTTTTTATTTCATGTTATATGTAGAATGTCTTTTTTTTTTTTTTTACATAAATTTACTCTAGCTAGCGTTAGGACTTTAGGGTTTCTTTTCAGAAAACCACAGTGTCCAACCCTGGGACTCAAGTTCCTTCCTCCTTGAAACCTGATTCCCCCGGTGGAGTTTAAAGAAAGAAAAAAAAAGAAACCTTTACACGCCAACTATTTACTGATTGAAAAAGGAAGGAACTTGAAATGTATTATATACACATGCTGCTTTTTGAAGAAGGAAATTCATCTGCATCTATGGTCTCATGCTGCTATTTTCGTGAAATAGTGAAATATTTTGTTTTGTTTTGTTGAGAACATTTGGTAAAGGGTCTTTAGAAAAGTAAATTTGTATGTACCCAGTCTCTCATTTGGATCCCGTGTGTGATTGAGTCTTGTAAATGCGGCGTGTGACAGTGCCAAATAAGACAAACACAAACTTGTGTGTGTGTGTTGTGTGTGTGTGTGTGTGTGTGTGTGTTGTGTGTGTGTGGTGTGTGGTGGTGTGCAGATATTGGAGTTGGTGACCCGTGCTCTCTTAACGATACAGGGGACACCTGCGTTGCTGGTGCGAACTGTGTGAACTATGTGTGTTCCTGTGACCCGGAATTGTCAACTGATTATGGCGCCATATGTAGTATGTTTCACACACACAACACACACACACACACACACACACACCACCCACCCACTCACACACACTGTCTCTCTCTCCCTCTCTCTCTCTCTCTCTCTCTCTCTCTTTTGCAAGAGCACACGTACGCAACGGTGTGTTTTCAGACAACGAATATTGTAATATCATGGGTATTTTCACCCTTGTACACGACATATTTTATAGTTTTTTTTTCATTGATCTGATCATGGATTCTATCGTCTTCGTTCATTCAAAAAAAAAAAAAAAGAAAAAGAAAAAAATACCCCCACCAGATTGCTCAATTGTGCCAGAGCTCTTCCATGGGTTCACAAAGCGTCTCATTGAATGTGTGTCTGCAGAGCATGTTTCTGCTCCTTGGTCCAATACTTGTTAAAAGGTGTCCTGCAGAGCGTATTTCTGCTCCTTGGTCAACAGAGGTCTCTTGAATGGTGTGTCTGCAGAACATGTTGCTGCTCCTTGGTCCATACTCTTAAAAGGTGTGTCTGCAGAGCATATTTCTGCTCCTTGGTCAACAGAGTGTCTCTTTGAATGGTGTGTCTGCAGAACATGTTGCTGCTCCTTGGTCCATACTCCTTAAAAGGTGTGTCTGCAGAGCATATTTCTGCTCCTTGGTCAACAGAGTGTCTCTTTGAATGGTGTGTCTGCAGAACATGTTGCTGCTCCTTGGTCCATACTTGTTAAAAGGTGTGTCTGCAGAGCGTATTTCTGCTCCTTGGTCAACAGAGTGTCTCTTTGAATGGTGTGTCTGCAGAACATGTTGCTGCTCCTTGGTCCGTACTCCTTAAAAGGTGTGTCTGCAGAGCTTATTTCTGCTCCTTGGTCAACAGAGTGTCTCTTTGAATGGTGTGTCTGCAGAACATGTTGCTGCTCCTTGGTCCATACTCCTTAAAAGGCGTGTCTGCAGAGCGTATTTCTGCTCCTTGGTCCACAGAGTGTCTCTTTGAATGGTGTGTCTGCAGAACATGTTGTTGCTCCTTGGTGCACAGAGTGTCTTCCTGAGTGGTGTGTCTGCAGAACATGTTGCTGCTCCTTGGTGCACAGAGTGTCTTCCTGAGTGGTGTGTCTGCAGAACATGTTGCTGCTCCTTGGTGCACAGAGTGTCTCTTTGAATGGTGTGTCTGCAGAACATGTTGCTGCTCCTTGGTGCACAGAGTGTCTTCCTGAGTGGTGTGTCTGCAGAACATGTTGCTGCTCCTTGGTGCACAGAGTGTCTTCCTGAGTGGTGTGTCTGCAGAACATGTTGCTGCTCCTTGGTGCACAGAGTGTCTTCCTGAGTGATGTGTCTGCAGAACATGTTGCTGCTCCTTGGTGCACAGAGTGTCTTCCTGAGTGGTGTGTCTGCAGAACATGTTGCTGCTCCTTGGTGCACAGAGTGTCTTCCTGAGTGATGTGTCTGCAGAACATGTTGCTGCTTCTTGGTGCACAGAGTGTCTTCCTGAGTGGTGTGTCTGCAGAACATGTTGCTGCTCCTTGGTGCACAAAGTGTCTTCCTGAGTGGTGTGTCTGCAGAACATGTTGCTGCTCCTTGATGCACAGAGTGTCTTCCTGAGTGGTGTGTCTGCAGAGTATGTTTCTATTTTATTCAGCAGCAGAGGAGACAGTGCTAGAGATGTTCGCTATCATTATGGAAATATTCCAGGGGCATGTAGCAGAATCCCCAACATCAGATGCAGACTACAGCTATGTCTGAGCCTGGGGTTGTCCAGTTCTAATCCTCCTAATGGTCACTTGGTTTTCCCTGGAGAGGAGGTATTGCCATCCTTGCTGTTGTGGTAGAGGTGCCCCTTAAAGCTAGTTTACCAACAGTTCTCTTTTCCTGTGGACTGGATCTCTTCAGTGCTGACATTCTGCTCCTTCAGCAGCAGCTTGGTCCCACTCTTTTCCTAGGTTGTTGCTCGTAGTTATGCCCAGTAGACAGTAAACCAACTAAAAGCAGCTGCGAGGTTGCTGTGCTTATCGTTCAGGATTTGTAGCAGGAACGAAAGGGCGTTAGAAATGCCAACATTGTGGTTCACTGAAACTATGATATTCTGGAAATTTCTTGTATGTCTTTACTCTCTCTCTCTCTCTCTCTCTCTCCTGTCTCTCTTCGCTGCTCTCTCTCTCTCTCTCTCTCTCTCTCTCTCTTTAAAAATGTTGTGTTACTAAAATACAACACGATGCAATGCAGAAGAAAGTAGCTAACTGCAACCCAGTTTCCATTTTACAAAAGAGGTTTATGGTCTAGACAATTCCTGTTGCAAAATCTTTGGCAAGTAACCCATGGGCATCAAATGAGGCATCAGACACACAATACAGGGCAGCGCTTCTTGTTGGCAGCCAGTCAGAAGTTTTCGCTCACTCATGTCGGCAGGTTCTTGTTGATTTTCTTCCACTAGTTCATGAGCAGCCTTTCTCTTTTTCTCCGAAAAAATGTGTTCTCTGGTGTACGACTTGATATGCAGGTCTATATAGCATAAGACATGCAATGTGTGTCTAGGAGCGTCTGCAGAGTGTGATCAAACCTTTTTTTTTCCACTGGTGTTCAGCAGTTGGTTTACCTCGAAGTCTTCGTTAGCGTGGAGGGATCCAAACAAGAAATCGTCACGGGGACAGAAAAGACAATGTCAGCACTTTCACACTAAGATGTGTATAGAAGGACAACATGTCCATGAAACACAGATCAAACTTTTGCATTCACTGGTCCATCTTCCTGAATGCACGTGGGACATGGACCCTCACAGTAGACCTGAAGAGAAGAATCCAAGGCAAGAAAAATAGGTTTATCCAACAACAACCGACTACAGCAACAACCCTAAGCATGAGACAGTCTTACCATACTACCGGTGAACAAATTCGTCAAACCTTTAAAAAAAAAAAAAAAAAGCACATCGGACTACGTGAAGATCTCAGACATAAGGGAGAAAAAAAGTTTTTGGTGCTGCCCTGTTGTATGATCTAGTGACATTGCTGAAACAATCCACCGGAGAACTGGTTTAGGGGGTTACGGACGGAGAGAGAAAAACGATGGACTGACAAGAACGTTGCGGAATAGCCAGAGAAAACATTTTCGATGACCAAAGCCATGGCACACAACCAACAGAACCAGGGGAAGCTGGTTAACTGGTCTTCAGTGTTGTGTCTTGATGCTTCCCCACGAGTTAAAGGAGAGAGAGAGAGAGAGGGGAGAGAGAGAGAGAGAGAGAGAGAGAGAGAGAGAGAGAGAGAGAGAGGCTCTAGAGTGTGACTGGTCTGGTTCCTGATTTCATCGTTAGGAGAACAGTCATTGTATGGGACTCCTGATACTTTTCACCATAGAATTTCACATTGAATGTGCCGGATTGTGTATCCTGACTTGTTTTCAGATGTCAGGTATCAGGCCTACTGGCAGTAATTCATCAGCTTGATGCGATGATGTGGATGAAATGTTTCAAGGGTTTGACAAGTAACAAAATGAACACTTGCTTTGTTTCCATACAAGCCATGATGATCTATCAAAGTGGGCATGTTCATGTGTAGTCAAGGATACGTCAACAACCAAATGTTGGATATGTTTGAAGTCTTTTGACCATGAGATCAGTAGTATAATCAAACGAGTCGGTTGCTCCATGCCAGTCAGATCAACCCACCCCGTATTGCTGTACGCTATGACATCAGTATTATAATCAAACGAGTCGGTTGCTCCATCCCAGTCAGATCAATCCACTCCAGCTCCATGTTGCTGTACACTTGCTTTTGAACTATTTTTAAAGTAAACACATTGATATCAGAATCCTTTCGACTGGGTCGACGAAAAAAAATGTGGGCAAAGCCAAAGACTTTTTCTGTTGAAGTCGTCTACTCATAATCCTGTTCAACAGGGAAGGCTGTCCTATGTGTGTCAATAACATCAGTGCTTCTTCTCCCTTTATATTAGCAGCATGCTTCCTTGACATGACAGTCCTGGTTACAGACCTGACTGGCAAACCTTCGTGACTGAATGACCCTTGTGTGTGTATATGTGTGCCTTTTAAAAACCTTATTTTAACTAATATATATATATATATATATATATAATAATTTTTTTTCTTTTTTTCCAAGGGTACACTGGTTACTTTTTCTTTTTTAAATGACACTTCTGACTGTTCAGACACCAGCCTGTTCTTCACTTCAGCAGTCACGTTGTTATGTAAGTGAGCCAAGCCAAGAAAAAAAAAACACCTTAAAAAAACACTTACTTGACACACTATACAAAGCGAAGACGTGTTTTTTTTTGTTTTTTTTTTGTTATTTCTTTGAAAAAGAAAAGTTTATCCTTTTAAAAGTCGCAAATGATTTACACAAAAAGTTTACGAAATGACAGTGTCCAGATGGCGTCAGTAGAAGAAAAGCAACGTGAAAGGACTGAAGGTAAGAAGTGAGGATACATATCAAACAGAGAGCAGGAGCAGGAAGAAAACGTGGAAGAAGGGAACTTACCTCTTCAACAACGATTGTTAAACGCGGCGAAATACTTTCATAGAAGTGCTTCATTTCTCTTTTAATCTTCTATTTCAGCTGCGTTTGGTCAGGTTTGTTTTCATCCTCACCGTTCTTCCATTTCTTGACTCACCACCCAGTGCAAGGGGTGTGTCAAACAGGTGACATTATGGCCAGCCGTTTAGGTGAAGAAGAGCCCTTTCTCGCTGTTTCCTTTAACACACAAATGAGTTCCTGAGGAGACTGCATCAGCCACTGTCAGAATTGAAGTCGTACGGCAACTTTTAACACTGTCAACACAGACCCTCGTTCTGCTCTATGTGCCCAGTCAACACTGCAGTCACAGCACTGAAATTCCCTCACTGATTTTGACCCATTTTTAATTGATTTTCCTTAAAAGCCTGAATCTGACAGTGACTTTATTTTTATACAGTGAAATAGAGCTATCTTTATCTTCTTGATCATAAACGTTTTAAAAGTCAAAATGATTATTTTTTGTTGTTGTTTAATTGAGTTGAAAATGACTACTCCGAACAAGGAGCTCTGATTCAGTGATTGAAGACGCTAACGACTTGGTTGCTTTCTCTTCAAATTGATCAATAAAATCGATTGTTATTAGCTTGCTTACTGGCCTAATATGACGTAGGAAGGACTGTATCTGCACGCTGACAACACTGGTTAAAAATTCTCCAGAAAATTCGGTCATGTTTATTTTTGGAAAACCGTCGCTAGCATTCTCGCGACGTGTCCTGAGTGACTGATCGTTTGCCGCGAGTATTTTCGCCCCTGAGTGGTAAGTCTGGCGCCGCGATCATTCTCGCGGTGTGTTGCGTAAAAGTTAACCGTGCATGGCGTGTCGTTGAGCAGATGGAGTTCACTCCCAGGTCACGTGTTCTGGTCCTGATCTACCCCCACTTATTTCCACGTTGTCTTTCTCGTTGTGGCAGCCATCTGGGAAGAACTGTTTTGCGTATTTTCATGTACTGTGCAAAAAGAAGAAATACCTCTGGAAACTACACTAGTCTGTTTTGTATTGTGTGTTAAATAAGTGTGCTACACTCTGTTTCGTTGTTATTATAAATATTTTAATGTTTGGTTTCAAAACACTTGCACACACACACACACACACACACACACACACACACACACACACACACACACACACACATGTCTAATATCATCTGACGACAAAAAGACATTAAATAAACCACTGAACTGAACTGAACTGAACTGAACACACACACACACACAGAGTGTGTGTGTGTGTGTGTGTGTGTGTGTGTGTGTGTGTGTGTGTGTGTGTGTGTGTGTGTGTGTGTGCGTTCTTGCGTGCATGCGCGCGTGCGTGCGTGTGTGTGTGTGTGTGTGTGTGTGTGTGTGTGGTGTGTGTGTGTGTGCATACTTAGGTGAGAGTTAGTGTGTGTGTGTGTGTGGTCGTGTGTGGTGTGAGTGTGTGTGTGTGTGTGTGTGGTGTGTGTGTGTGTGGTTAGGTGTGAGCTGATGCATATGAGTGTGTGTGTGTGTGTGTGTGTGTGTGTGTGTGTGTGTGTGTGTGTGTGTGTTCTTGCGTGTGCGTGGTGTGTGTGTGTTGTGAGTGTGTGTGTTCGTGTGTATGTTTGTGTGTTGTGTGTGTGTGTGTGTGTGTGTGTGTGTGTGTGTGTGTGGTTGTGTGCAAGTGCATGATTCAAAACACAGCCTTATCTAGATATACACTGAGGACATATTTACAACAAATAAAATCAACATTAGGTCCTCTACTCTACTGTACATATATGTATTTGTCTGTCTATCTTTCTGTCTCTCTCTTTGTTTAGGCCTATATCTCTGTTTGTCTGTCTGCCAGTCGCTCTGTATATTTGTTCTGTCTATCTATCTATCCACCCCTTTACCTACCCACCTTCCCAAGTATCTTAACAGAAAACCAAAAGCACAAGTACTGATAGATAACGAACAACGTTGGCTCTGTCTGACACAGAAACCTAAGGAATATGTTACAAGAGAGAGAGAGAGAGAGAGAGAGAGAGAGAGAGAGAGAGAGAGAGAGAGAGAGAGAATGGCCACATAATCATCACACAGACACAAACTGGGATAAAGGACTTGGTTGTGTGCTCCCCCAGAACCTGTGAAAGGGAAATTTGGCGGCGATTGTGACCTGGCCTGTGACATTGATCACAGCCAGTGTGTTGACGGCGTCTGCGTGTGTTTGTCTGGGTATAGTCCTGACCGAGACTTCAATTGTGGTAAAATCAACAAGAACAGTTCTCTCTCTCTCTCTCTCTCTCTCTCTCTCTCTCTCTCTCTCTCTCTCTCTCTCCTCTCATAATCTGTCAGTCTGTCTGTCCATCCATGTATCTGTATATCCGTCTGTCTGTCCGTGTGTCTGTCTGTCACTGTCTCTGTCTGTCTGTCTGTCTCTCTGAGATAATAATAATAAAACAGAGACAGTCCAATTGCTTAGCAGAATCACATATGATGAGTTCATTCACTGCTGCACGAAAGGCACAGGATGGGTTGAGGCGAGAGACGCGTAGATACAACACCAGCAACACAAGCATAACAAATGTAAGGGTCAGTCAGCACGAGTAGAGGCAGACGAATTAGAAAGTCATCACTTGCGCAAATATTTCTTTACCTTTTATCCCGTGCCCTACAGCACTGTCACCCCAGTGTTCCCCTTTACTCTCCTCTGTCTTCATCTGGCTGCCTCGTCTCTCTTCAGTTCGGTACATCCCGTTCCTTTTCCACCCCCCCCCCAACTTCACCCCTCTGTTGCCATGACAGCAGCCGTGTGAAATGTTCTGACCTTGATGACTGCTGCTCCTTGCTAATTATGCTAGGATCAGGTGGCGCCTGTGACGTTCTAAGGGGATCTGTCCAAACAGACTGCCAACCAAAATGTACGTACAGAAAGATGTAACAAATAAACTGCCAACCAAAATATACATACAGAAAGAAGTAGTAACAGACTGCAACCAAACTATGTGCACAGAAAGAAGTAGTAACAAACAGACTTCCAACCAAAATATTGTACAGAAAGAAATCGTAAGAAATAGACTGCCAACCAAAATATGAAAGATAACAACAGATGCAGCAAATTAACGACAAAACTAGTACAAACACTGCCAGCCAAATTATACGTACACAAAGAAGTAGTAACAGACTGCCACCAAATTATACGTACAGAAAGAAGTAGTAACAAACAGACTGTCACACCAAATTATACGTACAGAAAGCGAAAGTAACAAACAGACTGCCACCAAATTATACGTACAGAAAGCTGTAGTAACAAACAGACTGCCAGCCAAATTATACGTACAGAAAGCTGTAGTAACAGACTGCCACCAAATATACGTACAGAAGCTGTAGTAACAGACTGCCAGCCAAATTATACGTACAGAAAGCTGTAGTAACAGACTGCCAGCCAAATTATACGTACAGAAAGCTGTAGTAACAGACTGCCAGCCAAATTATACGTACAGAAAGCTGTAAAAACAGACTGCCAGCCAAGTTATACGTACAGAAAGCATGTAGTAACAAATAAACTGCTAGCAAAACATACATACAGAAAGAAAGAGTAACAAATAGACTGCCAACCAAAATATCATACAGAAAGAAGTAGTGACAAACAGATTGCCAACCAAAATATCATACAGAAAGAAGTAGTGACAAACAGATTGCCAACCAAAATATACATACAGAAAGAAGTAGTGACAAACAGATTGCCAACCAAAATATACATACAGAAAGAAGTAGTGACAAACAGATTGCCAACCAAAATATACACACAGAAAGAAGTAGTGACAAACAGACTGCCAACCAAAATATACACACAGAAAGAAGTAGTGACAAACAGATTGCCAACCAAAATATACACACAGAAAGAAGTAGTGACAAACAGACTGCCAACCAAAATATACACACAGAAAGAAGTAGTGACAAACAGACTGCCAACCAAAATATACACACAAAAGAAGTAGTGACAAACAGATTGCCAACCAAAATATACATACAGAAAGAAGTAGTGACAAACAGATTGCCAACCAAAATATACACACAGAAAGAAGTAGTGACACTTTGCCAAAAAAATAAACGTACAGAGAGAAGTAGTGACAAAAAGACTGCCAACCAAGATATACGTACAGAAAGAAGTAGTGAACCACTGTCACTAATGTGTGCAAGCGTTTAACTGCTTATGTCTGACATCAGCTTAGAACTGACTGGCACATCTTTCCCCAATTAAACCGAATGTACGTGCGGGGGAAAAAAATAATATTAAGTGCTTTTTTTTCATTCTGTTTTGTTGCACTTACATCCCTTTTGATGTGAAAAAAAAATCAATTAGCTGTTCATCAGTTTATGAATAATTTGACGTCAGATTTGTGCAGCAAAGTGTTTGCGTTGCTAAGATACAGCGATTCCCGCTAGCATCACTACATGCACCTCTTCAGGTGAGAAGCTCATTTGTAACATCTCAGTCACACACTTTGAACACAAGTTTTGTTTATTGGTTTTATTTCTATCTTTTCAAACACGATAATTTGACGTAAAACATGCAGGTGACGTGGAAACGCTCGATTTTGAAATGTCCCCTTTACTGTGTGGAAGTGCTTCTTAACGCAGATAATCAGGACCCAGCCGCAACCTGATGAGCTCTTCACAGAGTGAAACTGCTGTCATTGGCTAGTCCTGCTTACCTCTCTCTTGGAAGCATAGTAACACTGATGAGAGCACTCACTGGAGAATCATGACTCTATCCCTCTTAACGCAAGTGTGTCTTTTAATTTATGAATTTCAACCCAGGGTGATTTGGTGTTTGGGAGAAGGGAAAGAAAAGATAAAACATGTGTACATGATTCTAATTCTCGGTGATTCCCTACACACCTTCCAACAAATATTGACAAGACAGAAAGGAACAGGTTAAAGGGGGGGGGGGGGGGGGGGGGCAAGATGCTTCTCATTTTGTATTACTTTCCACAATCACTATCCGCCCCCCCCCCCTCCCCTGTGAACAACCTGCTACTTCACACATACAAGCGGTTGAGGCTGTCACGCTTAAACTTTAACAAAAAACAAAAACAAAAAAAGTTACGTGGGCGTGTGCCAGCGTACATGCATGTGAGCATGTGCGAGCTGATGTGTGTCTGTGCTTATGTGTATTTGTACGTTAATAACTACATTGACAATGTATGACCTTAATGACTTCCAGAGCCATTAGTAATAAGTGAGAGAGTAGAGAAAGAAATATCACTTCTTTCACAGCATGATCTTAGAGTTCTGAAAGCACACAGGCGATTGTGACACAGCCACTTGTAAGTCATCTGAATACTAAGAAAATGGTCCACAGATGTCCAGTAACATTTGTGCACCATACTGGTTTCATTTATTTGTTTATCTGTCTATTTATCTATTCATTTATGTATTAATTTTTTTTTAACCTTAGTTAATAATACGTTTTTTGGTGCCAGCCACCATGCCATAATGTGTTCTGGGCTTCTCTTAGTGTTCACAGTCAGCTGCAGTCAGATCATTCGCTGGGTAACCTCTTTCATCAATCACAGCGTTTTGATTATTCAGTTTATATAACAGCGCAGTGAGTTCGAACTCTTTTTCGCTGGGAGCGGGAGGAACAGGAGAAGGGGGGGGGGGGGGGGGGTAATGGGAGGAGGAGTGGGAAGAGAGAAGGACGCGGGAGGGGAGTGCCCGGTTCGGTTTGCTGTTCAGCGTCACATCTTGCTGGTGCTGTCATGAGTAGTCTTCCCTTTCATCCCTGGCCCTACATCGTATGTCTGTATAAGGAAAGGCCAAGACCAACTCTTCTGTGGCTGTGCATTTCTTGTTCAGTGTCCAAGAATGTTGTTTTGTTTTTCCCGTCTGTGTTACCTGTCCATCAACCTGTTTTTATTCCGTCAATGTCAGTGCTAGTGCAGAGTTTAATGTGAATTCGGTTCATGCGGTAAAAAAGATATGAACCAGAAACATGTGTTTATGTTACAGTGGGTGGTTCAGCTTCCCTGACATCATTTGGCACAACAGGTCCTCTCTCTCTCTCTCTCTCTCTCTCTCTCTCTCTCTCTCTCTCTCTCTTCTCTCTCTCTCTCTCTCTCTGTCAGAAAAGATGTGTGGGGTTTTCTAACTATGCTTGCCTTTTAATAACATTTGCTTTACTTTAATCTCTTACCTTGGTTTGAGTGTAGTAAGAAGGTATGCCACAGGTCTCATTCTTTTTTTCTTACTTCAGAACCTTCGTCACCACATAAACAGTGCTAATGCCAGTCCAAGAAATAATGACAATGCTATGATTATGTAGATATAATCACAAACAGTGTTACAAGTTTTGACTCCTTCAGAAAGAAAATATTAATGATAGGTGTGTGTGTGTGTGTGTGTGTGTGTGTGTGTGTGTGTGTGTGTGTGTGCGCGCGTGCGTGCGTGTGTGTGTGTGTGTGTGTGTGTGTGTGTGTGTGTGTGTGTGTGTGTGTTCTTTATATCACCTACACACAAAAAATGTTCTGAGGAGACATGCCATATGTTCGGACTATATTTGTGTCTTTGGGATTTAATGAGACAACTGATAGGTTCTGTCTTTTATTTAATGAGGCAACTGATAGGTTCTGTCTTTTATTTAATGAGGCAACTGATAGGTTCTGTCTTTTATTTAATGAGGCAACTGATAGGTTCTGTCTGTTTGTGGAAGGACAAATGAGTGGTGCTTTTGTTGCATACAATGACAACCGATTTCTGTTGCTGTTATATCACAGGGCATCACTCTACAATTGTGGCTTTGTGACAGGACAACTGTCGAACATTCTAGGTTTGTGACAGGACAACAGACAGACATTGTAGATATATGACGGGACAACTGATGGACATCATAGTTCTGTGACAGGACAACTGATGAACAACGTAGTTCTGTGACAGGACAACTGATGAACAATGTAGTTTTGTGACAGGACAACTGATGAACAACGTAGTTCTGTGACAGGACAACTGTCTCTGACAGGACAACTGATGAACAACGTAGTTCTGTGACAGGACAACTGATGGACAACATAGTTCGGTGACAGGACAACTGATAGACATCATAGTTCTGTGACAGCCCACATGATGAAGAACGTAGTTCTGTGACAGGACAACCGATGGACAACGTAGTTCTGTGACAGGACAACTGATGGACATCATAGTTCTGTGACAGGACAACTGATGAAGAACGTAGTTCTGTGACAGGACAACCGATGGACAACGTAGTTATGTGACAGGACAACCGATAGACACCATAGTTATTTGACAGAACAACTGATGAAGAACGTAGTTCTGTGACATGACAACTGATGAAAATGTAGTTCTGTGACAGGATACCTTACAGACATCACAGTTCTGTGACAGGACAACATGCGGACATCAGTTCTTGTGACAGGACAACTTATGGGCATCATAATTCTGTCCGGCGTTGTAGTTTTGTCACATAACTGACTTTTAGTTTTGTGACAGAATAACTGACATGTGGTTTAGCTTTGTGATAGGAGAACAGACTGGTGTTGTAGTTCTATGACAGGATAGCACACTGGTGTTGTAGTTCTATGACATGATAACTGATCGGTGTTGTAGTTCTGTAACTTCATAACTGACAGATGTTGTAGTTCTTTGACAGGCGAACTAACTTGTGCTTTAGTTCTGTGATAGTGGTGTTGTTCTCTGACAGGATAACTGTCTGATGTAGTTTTGTGACAGGGTACTGACTAGCGGTATTGTACTATAACAAGATAACTGCTCGGTGTTGTGGTTTTGTGACAGGATAATGTCTGATAATGTAGTTTTGTGACAGGATACTGACTAGTGGTATTGTACCATGGCAAGGCAACTGCTTGGTGTTGCAGTTTTGTTTTCGGATAACTCTCTGCTGTTGTAGTTTTGTGACAGGATGACTTTCTTCTAGTGTTATTCTGTGTCATGATACTAAGCTGCTGTTGAAGGCTTTTGACAGGATTATCGATTGGTGTCTAGTTTTGTGACAGTATAACTGATTGGCGTTATAGTTCTATGACAGAATAGCTGACTGGTGTTGTAGTTCTGTAACATAATGAACGACTGGTGATGTAACTCTGTGACAGGATACCTGACTGGTGTTGTAAATCTATGTTGTAGCTCTGACTGTATACATGACTGGCGTTGTAGTTCTCTAACATGATAACTGATCCGTTTTGTAACAAAATAGCTGACTGGTGGTGTAATTTTGTGGCAGGATAACTGATTGGTGTTGCAGTTCTGTGACAGGATAACTGACTAGTGGCTTAGTTCTATGACAAGGTGCCTAGCAGGGTTTGATTCTGTGACAGGATAACTGACAGGTATTGTAACACTATGACAGGATAATTGACCGGTGTTTTGGTTCTATGAGAGGATAACCGGCTGGTGTTGTAACTCTGTGACAGGATAATTGACTGGTGTTTTGGTTCTATGACAGGATAATTGACTGGTGTTGTAACTCTATGACAGGATAATTGACTGGTGATTTAGTTCTATGACAGGATAATTGACTGGTGTTGTAACTCTATGACAGGATAATTGACTGGTGATTTGGTTCTATGACAGGATAATTGACTGGTGTTGTAACTCTATGACAGGATAATTGACTGGTGTTTTGGTTCTATGACAGGATAATTGACTGGTGTTGTAACATCTATGACAGGATATTGACTGGTGATTTGGTTCTATGACAGGATAAATTGACTGGTGTTGTAACTCATGACAGGATAATTGACTGGTGATTTGGTTCTATGACAGGATAATTGACTGGTGATTTGGTTCTATGAGAGGGTAACTGACTGGTGTTGAAGAAGAAGAAAAGAAAAAGGATATGCCAGAAGGTGCAGGAAGGAGCCAGAGAAGAACTGTCCTCAACCGCCAAACAAACCAGCTGGGTAGCAATCCTGCACCACCCTTGGAAGCCTGCGTTGTGTTTACATAGGATGCAGACATGCACATGAAATGCCATTAACACGTGATGGGTCATGATTGCTCCCTGGCAGATGCCATTGTGTAATGGCCACCTGATATGACACAACAGAACCTCCACGGGAGTGTTCCTATGGGTGCACTTGTCCGTATTTCATGACTGCAGAGCTCATTGGCAAAAAACGCCACCAACAAACAACAGCAGCGTGCATCCCGTAGCATCGCTTGTTGCTGTTCCGCTGGCAGGTGATGACAATATAACCCCAGACATGGCCAAGCTTTCGTCATGAGGTCTTACGTGCTCTCTGAAGAGAGTCAGAGGTTACACAGTCTTTCCCGCTGTCAACAGAGCTTTCCCCATGGTCAATGAGTTTTTTCTTCACTATCACTGAACCTTTCTCTAGAGTCGTCCAATAGGCAAACAAGAAAAAATATACACCCAAAGGTACGGGTAGTACTGTCCTCAACTGTCGAATTTCTGTGACAGGACAACCGAATAGTGTTGTAACTCTATGACTGGGTGACTGACTGGTGTTGTAGTTCTGTGACAGTATAACTGACTGGTGTTGTAGATCTATGACAGGATAACTGACTGGTGTTTTAGTTCTATGACAGTATAACTGACTGGTGTTGTAGTTCTGTGACAGGATAACTGACTGGTGTTGTAGTTCTGTGACAGGATAACTGACAGGTTACTTGGTTCTGTGGACAGGATAACTGACTGGTGTTGTAGTTCTATGACGGGATAACTGACTGGTGTTATAGTTCTGAGACAGGATAACTGACTGGTGTTGTAGTTCTGTGACAGGATAACTGACTGGTGTTGTAGTTCTGTGACAGGATAACTGACAGGTTACTTGGTTCTGTGACAGGATAACTGACTGGTGTTGTAGTTCTGTGGTAGTATAACAGATAGGTGCTGTACTTCTTTGACAGGATATTTAAGTGTTCTTGTAGCTCTGTAACTGTATAAATGACTTGCGTGTAGTTCTGTGACATGATAACTGATTTGTGTTGTGACAAAATACCTGACTGTTGTTGTAGTTTTGTGACAGGATAACTGATTAGTGTTATCGTTCTCTGAAGGATAACTGACTGGTGTTGTTCTATGACAGGATAATTGATTGGTGTTGTAGCTCTGTAACAGGATACATGACTTGTGTTCTAGTTCTAGGACAGGATAACTGACTGGTGGTGTAACTCTCTGACAGGATAAATGACTGATGTTTTAGTTTTATGACAGGATAACTGACTGGTGTTGTATTTCTATAACAGGATGACTGACTGGTGTTTTAGTTCTAGGACAGGATAACTGGTGTTGTATTTCTATGACAGAATAACTGACTGGTGTTTCAGTTTTATGACAGGATAGCTGACAGGTGTTGTAGTTCTATAACAGGATAACTGACTGGTGTTGTAGTTCTACAACAGAATAAACTGAGTGGTGTTATATTTCTGTGACACAACTGACTGGCGTTGCAACTCTGTGGTGACGTAATGGACGGCCGTGGTATTTATATGACAGAATAACTGACCTAATATGCAACTATGTGACAGGATAACTGAATGGTTTGCATTATTGTGACAGGGTAACTGACTGCTGTTACACTTCTGTGGCAGGATAACTGGCAGGTGTTCTGTTTGTTTGACAGTATAGCTGAATGGTGCTGTAAGTGTTTATGATTCGATAACTGACATGAGTTGCAGTTTTGTGACGGGATAAGTGAATAGTGTCGTGGTTCTGTGACACAGAATCTGAAAGGCGTTGTAGCTCTGTCGCAAATTAACTGACCAGTGTTGCACACTGTGACAGGATACGTGCACGATGTTGTGTTTCTGTGACAAGATACCTGACTGGTCCTGTGGTTCTGTGACAAGGTAAATGACTGGTGTTGTAGTTCCGTGACTGGATAACTCACTGGTGTTACAGTTCTGTGACAGGATATCTGACTGGTGCTATAGCTCTATGACAGGTTAACTGACTGGTATTGTAGTTCTGTGACAGGTTAACTGAATGGTGTTGTAGTTCTGTGACAGGTTAACTGACTGGTGTTGTAGTTCTGTGACAGGAGAACTGACAGGTATTATAGTTCTGTGACAGGTCAACTGACTGGTGTTATAGTTCTGTGACAGGTTAACTGACTGGTGTTGCAGTTCTGTGATAGGATAACTCACAGGTTATTTAATTTTGTGACAGGATAAGTCACTGGTGTTGTGATTATATGACAGGATAAATGACTGGTGCTGTGATTACGTGACAGGATAAGTCACTTGTTCATATGTGGTTGTTTGTGACATAATAGGTGTGTCGGGAAGATGGTTTGTGACAGGTCAGGGGTATATCACTGTGTATTATGTGACAGATATCACTGGTGTTGTATTGTGACAGGTATATGTTTATATGACAGGATAATATGGTGTTAGGTTGTATTTTGACAGATAGTCAGGTGTTGTGTATTATGTGACAGGATAAGTCACTGGTGTTGTGATTTATTGACAGGATAAGTCACTGGTGTTGTAATATGTGACAGGATAAGATCACTGGTGTTGTGATTATGTGACAGGATAAGTCACTGGTGTTGTGATTATGTGACAGGATAAGTCACTGGTGTTGTGATTATGTGACAGGATAAGTCACTGTGTTGTGATTATGTAGATCAGGGATTTGCAGAAGTCACTGGTGTTTGTAAGTTTGTTATATGTGACAGATAAGTCACTGGTGTTGTGATTATGTGACAGATAAGTCACTGGTGTTGTGATTATGTGACAGGATAAGTCACTGGTGTTGTGATTATGTGACAGGATAATCACTGGTTGTTGTCATATCATGTTGTACATGAATAAGTCACTGGTGTTTGTGTATTATGTGACAGGATAATCACTGGTGTTGTTCTATGTGACAGGATAATACTGAGTGTTGTTTTGTGGTAACATGCTGTTGATAGTACAGATAAGTAACTGGTGTCGTACATCTAATTACATTGATAGTACTGCCCTGATATTGATCGATAACTTTCTACCGTTTCATCTATGACAGGGCAATTTGATTGTGTTACCGTTCCCTGACAGGGCAATTGATTGCTGTTACCGTTCCATGACAGGGCAATTGATTGCTGTTACCGTTCCTGACAGGGCAACTTGATTGCTGTTACCGTTCCCTGACAGGGCAATGATTGCTGTTACCGTTCCTGACAGGGCAACTGATTGCTGTTACCGTTCCCTGACAGGGCAATGATTGCTGTTACCGTTCCCTGACAGGGCAATGATTGCTGTTACCGTTCCCTGACAGGGCAATGATTGCTGTTACCGTTCCCTGACAGGGCAATTGATTGCTGTTACCGTTCCCTGACAGGGCAATTGATTGCTGTTACCGTTCCTGACAGGGCAATTGATTGCTGTTACCGTTCCCTGACAGGGCAATTGATTGCTGTTACCGTTCCCTGACAGGGCAATTGATTGCTGTTACCGTTCCCTGACAGGGCAATTGATTGCTGTTACCGTTCCCTGACAGGGCAATTGATTGCTGTTACCGTTCCTGACAGGGCAATTGATTGCTGTTACCGTTCCCTGACAGGGCAATTGATTGCTGTTACCGTTCCTGACAGGGCAATTGATTGCCTGTGTTAGTTCTACTGACAGGGATTGATTGCTGTTACGTTCCCTGACAGGGCAATTGATTGCTGTTACGTTCCTGACAGGGCAATTGATTGCTGTTACCTGTTCCCTGCGCTTGATTGCTGTTACCGTTCCCTGACCAGGGCATTGATTGCTGTTACCGTTCCTGACAGGGCAATTGATTGCTGTTACCGTTCCTGACAGGGCAATTGATTGCTGTTATCCGTTCCCTGACAGGGCAATTGATTGCTGTTACCGTTCCTGACAGGGCAATTGATTGCTGTTACCGTTCCCTGACAGGGCAATTGATTGCTGTTACCGTTCCTGACAGGGCAATTGATTGCTGTTACCGTTCCCTGACTGGGCAATTGATTGCTGTTACCGTTCCCTGACAGGGCAATTGATTGCTGTTACCGTTCCCTGACAGGGCAATTGATTGCTGTTACCGTTCCCTGACAGGGCAATGATTGCTGTTACCGTTCCCTGACAGGGCAATGATTGCTGTTACCGTTCCCTGACAGGGCAACTGATTGCTGTTACCGTTCCCTGACAGGGCAACTGATTGCTGTTACCGTTCCCTGACAGGGCAACTGATTGCTGTTACCGTTCCCTGACAGGGCAATTGATTGCTGTTACCGTTCCCTGACAGGGCAATTGATTGCTGTTACCGTTCCCTGACAGGGCAATTGATTGCTGTTACCGTTCCCTGACAGGGCAATTGATTGCTGTGTGATTTTGTGTCAGTTCTACTTATTCAGATTGGTGTCGGCATTCTCCTCGTCAGCCTGGTGTTATCTGCAGTGCTTTGTCTCAGGCTGCGACACAAAAGAAAAGGTCAGTACCTCTCTGTCAGTCTGTCTGTCTGTCTGCCTCTCTCTCCTCTCTCTCTCTCTCCTCTCTCTCTCTCTCTCTCCATCATCTCTCTCTCTCTCTCTTCGTTATTCTGCTGTCTCTCTGTATCTCATTGTCTCTGTCTCTGACTTAATCTGCCCAACTGTCTGTCTGTCTGTTTTCTCTTTCACCTTCCCTTCAAGCGTCATCTTCTTCTTCTTCTTCTTTTCTTCTTTCTTCTTCTTCTTCTTTCTTCTTCTTCTGTCTGTCTTTATCTCTGTCTTTGTGTACCTATCTGATTGTCTGTCTGTCTCTCTGTTTCTCTCCATCCCCCCCCCCCCCCCTGTCCCATCCTTCCCTACCTATTGTCCCTCCTCTTTCTTGCTCTCTTTCCTCCCTCCCTCCCACCCTCTGTGTGTGTGTGTGTGTGTGTGTGTGTGTGTGTGTGTGTGTGTGTGTGTGTGTGTGTGTGTGTATGCATAGTTGCATGTGTGCATGTGTGGGTGGGTGCGTGCGTACGTGTGCACGCGTGGAGTTAAATCAAATTTGTTGTTTCAGATGTAGCATTGAATGAGCTAGAACTGTATTTTTACATTACACTTTCAAAAGGAAAATGATGAATGGAAAAGTAAGGAAGACAAAATGATGTAAAGGAAGCTAAACAAAGAAGAAGAAGAAGAAGAAGAATGTGGCATGACAATTGACACCCAGACCATCCTCAACTCCCCCCACCCCACCCCCACCCCATCTCCTGCCTCATCTTCCACCGCTCTCTCTTTCTATGTCTCTTTTATTCACAAACGGCAATAAAGATTACTAATCTACGTCAACTAGCAGTCTCTACCCCTCACTGCTCTACCCTCTTCCCCCTCTCGACTCTGTGTTATTGTCCCCTACCCCCTTTCACCTTGCCCCCTCTTCCCACCGTCTGTTGGGCTTTGTTTTGAAGAACACACTGCAGGGACAATGGGGGCTGAAACTTGGCCGTGCGTGTCCGCACTCTCCATGGCCTTTCCAGACGTTTCTCATCTGATAGCGTTGGGCTGAAGGGGGGGGGGGGGGGGGGGGGCTCTCTTCCCTTTCTGCAACCCCCCTCTTCTTTCTTCTACTCCCTTTCTCCTTCACCGTAGTCACGGGAAAGATGGAAACTTGTGCACGTGTCTCACAGGTGAAGACAACAGTGCTTTGTCAATTAGCATGGAGGCCAAATCAAATCAACGCCAACCGCTAAGATAGAGCATTCTCAAATCTTCTGCACATACCCTCACATTGTAGGTGGTGGGGAATAATCCCCCCCCCCCTCCCCCACCCCTTTCTTTGTCTTTAGTGACACAAATCAAACCGGGTACGGAAATGGATGTACAGCTGAACAGAGTAAAAAGGAGAAACTCAGTCTCTCCAATTCAGTGAAACAGAAACAACTAGTGTAAATCAGAGAAGGGAACGAGCATCCCTAGTATCTACTGAATGTCCTGTGCTCTAAGGATTCACTTGTTCACATATCTGTAAGTTGAGACTATCCCATAGCTTGTATGGATGTCATATGTTTAACAGTATATATTTATGCCAATGCCTGGTGACATCTAGCAAGGTGATGAATGAGTATTCTATTGTGATAGTTTGTTAGCCGCCTCTGGGTAAAAGCTATTAACATCCTTGATTACCATTCTTTGTCAGTAATCTGATTAACGTTCTCTTTTGACAATCTCACTTTTGCCAGTATTCAATACTGTCTGTTAAGATGATAACAATGCTGAACTCTAGCTGGAAAAGCGATATGCCTGTACAAGGTGAAAACTGTTAAGTTGATTGATGAATACTGTTAATTGTCAGAATGCTTTGTTGTAGGTGACTCTAAATCTAATCAACATATAAAGTTAGGCTAAGTTTATTCAAAATAACTTCAAGTTAACTCATAAGAAAAAAAAAACAACTGAAAAGGGTTTTGAATCTCATTGCTTAGCAAGTCTCCTACCCCCCCCCCCCCACCCCCCTGTTGAAATGCAATAAAAAAAAATTGAGTGAACGTGAAGCCTAAGAGTTATTAGTATGGCAGATGTACGTGTGCTAGTCTAATCCTTTCTTGGCTGAAATCTCACACATTTACTGAAAGCAGAGGTCTAGTGTGAGAACTCAACAAGCGAGACTCTCAGCTACTGAACTACGAACCAGATACTGACTTGCAAATAGATCCTGGGATCGTGGCCCTGCCTGGTAGTAGACAAGCACTGTAGCCCACCAGATCAGCCTGCTTGAAGAGAAGATGGACCAGTCACCAGCAACGAGAAAGAGATCAACAATCCTCTCCAACATCAGATAAATTTTAATATTCCAAGTGGACTCCAACTCAACTCATCTAGAACGTTCCCTCTCTTAATGATGAAAACAAGTGGGGGAAAGTCAGCCAGAACTGAATTAGTGAAATTGATTTGAATGTTTCACCCTTGTATGAACAAGTGAAGTTGATGTATAAAGGTACACTTAACTTGTGTCAGTTCTTTGTTGTCCATTCAGTATTGAATGTTTGAACCTACCTCTAACCTGGGAGCCGGAATAGCTCAGTTGGTAGAGCGCCTGACTCGTAATCTTGTGATCCTGGGGTTGCGGGTTCGAATCTCCGCCGGGGCGTTTCGGTACAGGGGGATTTTTCCCTCGGAGTTAACATGAGTTCTGACTCCATTTCCCATACAGTCCTTCGAATGAGACTATAAACCGAGGTTCCGTGTGTGAACGCACGCATAATATCTTGCACACACGTAAAATCCCATCACCAACTTTCGGAAGAGTAGGCCAGTTTGGCCGTTGGTATGGATGACACGTTACACACAGCATGCACCCTGCGTAAGAAATGGAAAGAATGAAGGAAGTAAAGAAACTGAGTGAACGATATTGACTGGATGACACGGGAAACGACTGAATGAAGCGCCAGCTGGCAGCTCTTCAGTCGGCACTACCCAGGTAGGCAGCCCGTTGTGTAAGCGAGTGTTGATTGTAAAGCGCTTAGAACTTGGTCTCTAGCCGAGAATAGGCGCTATATAAGTATTCATTGTTATTATTATTATTATTTAACCTGTCTCTCGGAGCTAGAAGTTCTCTTAAGTGTACAAGCCTGAGGAGAATTATTCCTGAGCCACTCTGGAGTATTTTTAACAGTTCGAAGAAAAAAAAATCCTTTCGATGACTAGTACCGAAAAGTTGCTCCTTGCATGACAAGTAAGAGAGAGGATAAAGGTGAAATTGAACTCCATTTGAGTAAATATTCCAAGTTCTTCCCCTAAAGTACAACACCAACTCACTCCCAACTCTTGTCACAAAGAAGAAGAAGAAAAATAAAAAGAAGAGGAGGAGGAGGAGGTGGAAGAGGAGGAGGAGGAGAAGAAGGAGAAGGAGAAGAAGAAGAAGAAGAAGAAGAAGAGAGGAGGAGGAGGAGGAGGAGGAGGAGGAGCAGAGCAGCAGCAGCAGCAGCAGCAGCAGAAGAAGAAACGGGAGGAAGAAAAAAAAAGAAGGGGGGGGGGGGGGGATTCTATACGCACGCATGCACGTGGGCACACACAGAGAAAGTAACCCCCCCCCCCCCCCCCCAAAAAAAAAAAAAAAAAAAAAAAAGGGTTAAAAAGTGTTCCACTGCCCATATTCACTGAATTATACCATTCTTGAAACAGTGGCAGTTGCTGGTAGTAATACACCTGAAAACAAGGGTAGACCTTGTACATGACAGTAGCAGGTAAAGTCACAGGTTTACACGACTTAAATGGCCAGTAGCACCCTGCCTCTCTTGTCCTCTTACCTCCCTTTTAACTTCCATCCCCACTGCTTCCTCCCATTCTCCACTCTCTCTGTCTTCTTCTGTCTGTCTGTCTGTCTGTCTGTCTGTCCGTCTCTCTGCTTTTCAGCTGTAGCAGCCTGACGTGCCCTGATACTGATTAAATGTTTTCTTGTTCTTCTTCTTCTTCTTCTTCTTCTTCTTCTTCTCTCATCTTCTTCTTCTTCTTCTCCTCCTCCTCCTCCTCCTCCTCCTTCTCCTTCTTCTTCTCCTTCTCCTTCTTCTTTTTTCTTTTTATTTACATAATTTAAAGTAGTTTAGAGTAAATTCACCCGTTAACTTGGATAAATTACAAGACAAAACACGACGTGTTTTGTTCTCTTTGGTCTTCTTTAGGCAAGATAAATAACATTCATGACATGAAAACGAAGAACGAGCAATCGATTATCTTCTCTTCTCAAATTCAGCACAAGATGTGGGGGAGAGAGAGAGAGAGAGAGAGAGAGAGAGAGAGAGAGAGAGAGGTGTTTAAACGTAGAGAATCCCAAAGTGCCATGAGCACTGTCTCTTTCATCTCTGATTGAGTGTTTAGTGTTTCATTCAGTAGTCATTGGTTAACTGATTGATCGTTGCTTTTTGTATGAATGCATTCATTCATTTGTTGATTGTTTTTTCAGCAAATGAAGAGCTTACGAAAAAGGGGTAATTCTCTCTCTCTCTCTCTCTCTCTCTCTCTCTCTCTCCTCTCTCTCTCTCTCTCTCTCTCTCACACACACACACACCCCACACACACACACACACACTATACACAAAACATCTCCCCTAATACCCCTATCCCATGATGCCTACACACATGTGTGCTCACACGCCTATCTTTCAGTTCATGTTTCTCAATCCCTGTCTGCACCACCACTTGCCATCCTTTCTCTTAACATCCCTCCCCTCTTTAGCTCGCTCTCTGCTTGTGCACACACACACACACACACACACACACACACACACACACACACACACACACACACACACACACACACACACACACACACACACACTCTTCCAATTCGTAAGTATCTTTTCGGTTTTGTGTTCATCCTACTTTTTCTTTGCCTTCTCATCATATTTCAGCTCGTCTTCAGACTGCATCAGAACATATCTTTTTTTCGTTTGAGTTATTTCAAAATATGATCGGTACCCTGAGAGATACTGTTCAGATGTCTGCGGAGACGGCTTTCCATATGTGGTTTATCTCATTTCCTACTACACCCAAGGATTATTTGTCACTGAATGTTTAACATGTCATATGCTGCTAGATAAGAACTAACGCCAATCAGGGACGAAAAGAGAAGAAACACTGTGTGTTATGTTTCATAGAAATGAAATTGCTCATGAATTATATTCTAGTTGCTCACATACACTGATGAAGGGATATCATAAATCACTGTTTACTAAATATTTCAGCACCAAAGGTGATCAAAATGCGTGAATAGGTCAGCGATATCTCCCCCCCCCCCCCCCCCCTTCCCCGCACACACTAAACAACAACAAAGAAATTAGTAAAGCTATCAGTTGTGTATAAGTAAGATGTTGAAATTGCTCATGAATTCCCTTCCAGTTGCTGACATACACTGATAAAGGGGCATCATAATTCACTGTTGCCTACCTATTTCAGCATCAGGCAAACGTGATCAAAGTGTATGAATAGTTCAGTGATATTCCCCCAACCCCCACCCCCATCCCCATCCCCCGCACACACAACACAATAACAAAGAAATTAGTAAGGCTATCAGTTGTGTATAAGTAATATGTTCGTTTCAACAATCCAGTCAACAAAGAAGTTAGTGAAGCTATTATCGGTTGTGTATAAGTAATATGTTGATGTTAACAGTCTAGGCAATGGTGCTTCGCTTATGAACCAAGCGGGTTTGCTATAAATGTTCAGGAAACATGATCATAACAGACATATACAGATGAAATGTGATACAGTGATCGTATATGATTGGTCTTAAATTCGATTGGTTTAATGTTCATAAAATATGGCAATAGCTGTCAGGCAATGGATGAAATGAACCACAGTGATCGCATATGGTGTTCAGAAGACATGTTTTTTGTTGTTCGTTGAAACGTGACTGACATGTGTTATGTGCCGTGCTGTGTTCCTGCTATGCTTCCATTGCGTCGTTCATGTATGTTTGTGATAAATCAGTCTGGCTTTCAGGACCCCTGACCTACAGCCGTGAGAAACGTTTGTCAGTGTTATAAACTGTCTTGTTGGTCTTCTCCCTTAACTCCGCAGGTGTCTTTGGGGCACCACACCACAGAACAGTTCACTATGTTTCTCTACTTCTGTCGGTTGTGTACCAAGGCGTGATCTTGGCAAGTGGCCCTCTGTCCATTTTCAATATCTGTCCGTGTTTCCTTCCCCTTTGCCTCCCTTTCTTGACAGCTCCCAAGTGATCAGTGGGTTTTTTTTTTAATACACGGCCATCACAGCGTTCTTTTCCATTCTGAACTGATGTCAGTAGGCCTTCATGCGGTTCCATGTGTTGATTGGTAGTTTGCCTCTCTTGTGCGTCGGTTACATGATCAGAATGCCTGAGGTTCAGCTTCTTACGGTGAAATCAATTCTTATGGTAAAATCAAGTTTCGTGGCTCGCGTTTTTCGTTCCAGATCTGCTGTGAGGGCCCATGTTTCGTAGGAATACTAAAAATGGAGCACACCAGAGCATGCAGCAGCCTGGTGCGTTTCATGCAGATGTCACTGTCCATAAAGGTCTTAGTCTGCGCAGTGTTATGTTGAATTTGCTGCCCTTGAGAAAATAGCAGGTTTTGGTCCTTCATTGGTGATAATTGATCCCAGAGAAGTGAAGCGTTGAACAGTTTCTAGCTTATGTTTCTAGCGTATGGCCATTGGCATTTGTATCAGTAGACATTGTTTTATCGTGGCTGGCCATTAACGTGGTCTTCTTGGCGTAGGTTTACAGGCGACATCTGGTTGAATTTTCATCTAATCTTTCTACAAGCAAGTTCTGTACACTATCTGCCAGGTCATCAATCCTGCAAAACGGAGGTTCGTCCACCAGTGATGATTGAACTGACATAATCTCCAAGGGTATCGGTCGTGATCCGTGCTGGGTGCATGTCGGAAACTTTGTGAGACAGAGGGCAACCTCAACAAATCCCAGCTAAGTGTGGAACAACAGTATCCTGTATGAAGATTGAACAACTGGTCACTTTGGAGCACAGTTGCTAGGTGGTGATGATTAGCTTTGGCCGATCTCAAATTACTTCATTGTGGTCCTTAGAACCTTCTTAAAAATCTAATGTACGCCTTTTTAAAGTTTATGAAGACGCAGTGAAATACCCTCTGGTGCTCGGGATGCTCTTCGCCAAGGATACACCGGTTGAAGATCTGTTCAGTGGTACTCCCGTTTGCGGAATCAAACTTATTAGCAACAAAGGTGTCTACCTGCAGCTGTAATTTATTTTAAGCGATGTTGACTACACATGTGCCGGCATGGCTCATCACACTGATGGTGCGGAAGTTCTGGCAGTGCTGGGAGATTTCCCTTCCTGTGAAGTGTGAAATGTAGTCATGGAGTCCACGGCATGGGCTACACGTCAATGTGCCGAATGTTGTGGATGACACTTAGGATGCCAGTTCCTGACCACTCCGCCATTGTCAAGGCTTCTGCAGGGATTTTACGGACGCCTTCAGCGTTCTCACATTTCGGTGAGTTTATTACAAAGCAGCTTTGACTTCTTCACGGAGTAGGAGAGAGTCATCCTCGTTAACTGAATCATGTTCTAATAGTGCAATTAAGCCCCTTTGCTCTGTTCATATATTGTTTGACAGTTCAGTGCAACATCAGTTCACCTTTCTTATGATATCTTCTTCCTGCATGAGACAGCTGCCATCTGTCTCCCACATGATGCTGACTTGGCTTGGTTCTTGTGCAGTCAAGTCGTTTACGATTTTATAAGCTTCCTTAGTGATCGTCGATGTCTCAGCTGTTGTGAATGTCTCCACGCTGTTGTTCAGTCCGACCTGCCGCTGCATTTATGTTTTGCTACTGATCCTATTCTTTATAGCGCTGCATCCCCCCCCCCCCCCCCTTCAGTCTTCTCAAATGGCTTAAAGCTCATTCAAGAGTTACATCGCTCCAGTTATGTTGCTTACGATAGAAGGCTTCGATTTCTATCAGCTTATTCCTGGAACCTCTACTCCCGTGTCAGTCTTTACTAGGCTGAAATTGTTGATGAGGATGTCAAGATCTTTCAGTTTGTCAAAAGTTAATTTGAGAGACCTTTGTTTTTTGTTTGTTTTTTTAATTGTTTCTGATCTGTACCTTAAAGTTCATCTGGACAAAGGTTGTAGTCACTAATGATGCCCTTGTTTCAGCCTTAATAATGCCATGTTTGTTCTGATTCATCACATAAGTACGGTCAATCTGGTTCTGATACGCTTAGAGATGATTTATGTTCATTGACAATGTTTGCTAGACCAGGTCATTATCATCGTGGTCTCCTCACAGTAGGGGCGACAGAATTTTCTCCAGTTTTCTGGGTTGTCTATGACTAGCCTCAAGCCTTTAGCCACCCTGAACGTTGAGGTCGTCCTTCTTCTCAGCTTTGTTGATGACCGGTTGAAGCTGAGTACAGGATTCTTTAACGTGGTCACTATCGTAATCCAACATGGAAAAATGTGTTTGCTCGAAAGATAGGCTGAAAAGTTTTGCTGACAGTGGGATGGTCACGAGACTGCAAGAAACAGGACTGAATTCCAGTGCACCGTTTCTGACGTTCTTAAATACAGAAGAGTATATGGATTTTTTCCTTTTCAGCTAAATCTCAGGGCATGACCTGTCTGTTCCTCTCGTTTTTCCATCTACCTTTGTGGACACCGAGAGTGTGCCAGACGTATCTGCCCAGTTCACGGATACATTCTGAGTTTTCTAACTGGACTAGGCGTTCTTACATTCCAAAAGACAAATGTAATTATGCTCCTTCCAAGGGTACTCTGTAGATTCCATCGTAGAGCACGCATTTTACGTCCGTCCTGATGGAGGTCGATGGATGGCCGTTATTGTTAACCAGATATTGAAATCACCCGCATTTTAGAAATTACTTCCCTGACAGGTGAGAAAGGACACATGTCCAAAGGCACTGAATAGGAAGTTGTTTCAGATAAAATAAATGAAAAACAGGATGGAAAAGGTAATCCAAGGAAAAGATTAACCAAACGTTTCGGGCCTTAAACCCTTTTTCAATGGTAAAGAACTATGAGAACATAGCAATTTAAAAGATGGAAAGGTGAACATAAATCATGGTGATAGCAAACTCAAGCACACAGAGAAGAAGGGCAGTCATTATGACCTCTTGCCCGGTATACCTCCAAACCTAACACGCGCTTACAAGGGGATGGCATGGGGAGAGGTAGGGACTAATTTCTGCCTGATGCCTAAACCCCCCCTCTCAAACACCCTTCCCCCCTCCCCCACCATCCCTACGCCCACTTCAACAAGTGTATGTTACAAGTGGAAGGGGAGTGACCTTGAACTTTTGCCCAGGCTGACCTGACACCTTCCTGACCCTCATCGACACACATGATAGACAGGTGGGGAGGGGGGGGGGGGGATGGGTTTTAGTCATAGGCACATGGCCGCCCGTCCCCAAACAATTTTCACGAAGGTGGAGAGAAGTAATTCTGGCCTCATTACCTTATACATCTTAAGTCATATAAAGATGATACCCCAATATAACCACCGCCTGTTTCCAAACACACAGTTGCACAGGGATTTAGGACAGTGATCTGGGCCTAATGTATAACCTCACACCATCCCTACCCTCATTTTCCCGATATAAAACTATTTAACACATGGAGCGATATGATTTTGGAGATGCTTCAATTACCTTCTGCTCTTGCCACCATTAACAAGTGTATCTAGCACATGGGTGTAGAGTGACTTTGGTCTCATACCAAAATTCACCCTCTACCCCACTCGTAATTACCAACACCCCCTCCCCCCCCCCCCCCACACACACATGCAAACACGCACGCACGCACGCATGCACGCACGCACGCACGCACGCACGCACGCACGCACGCACGCACACACACACACACACACACACACACACACACACACAGGGCTAAGGGGTGAATAAGGCATAAGGCTCAAATTACTCTGCCTTAAAAGTGCATGTTAGGTGGTGCTGGGGGAGGGCTGGAGGCGATTCTGGCATAAGGCTAGAGCCCCCCCCCCCCCCCCCCCACCTCCTCTTCCTTTGTGAGTTTTATGTTGGAGGGGGGCGGGATGTGAATGTGGATGTGATAAGATCAGAATCATTCTGCTCCACCTGTGAACGTACAGAAGGTGATGTTGAAACCAAGGTGTTTGTATGTGTGTGTGTGTGTGTGTGTGTGTGTGTGTGTGTGTGTGTGTGTGTGTGTGTGTTGTGTGTATTTCAATCTATTGTAAAACAACTCTTCGGGCAGTGAGTTTAGGCATGTCCCTTTCTCACCCACCAGGGAGAGCTCTGAAAGGGAGGTGATTTCAATCTGTTTTAAAACAACTCCTTGGGCAGTGAGTTTAGGCATGTGCTCTTTCTCACCCACCAGGGAGTGAGCTCTGAAAGGGAGGTAATTTCAATCTGTTTTAAAACAACTCCTCGGGCAGTGAGTTTAGGCATGTGCCCTTTCTCACCCACCAGGGAGTGAGCTCTGAAAGGGAGGTGATCTCTGCACGTTACTCCGCTGTGGTAGCTGCATTCTTTTCTTTCCTGTGGCGCGTCTCCTGCGAATCAAACCTTGGCAGAGCCCTTCCCTCTCCCGAAGGAAATTTCTTGTTGGGTTTGACCCCCACATTGGCAGGTAGTCCTAAACTACATGGCTACCAGCTGTTGAAGAGAACCTCTTACCTGACTGTTCTATAGATATAATCAGATTTATTTCTTTTCATTAACTGAGTCCAGCATTTTGAGAGAGAGAGAGAGAGAGAGAGAGAGAGAGAGAGAGAGAGAGAGAGAGAGAGAGCGTGCGTGCGTGCGCTCTTTTTTCCCCTCCAAACATTAGAAAACATATTAGAGATCCAGAAAATATCCATAAACATTCGAAACTTACAATTAATAAACAGTCGAACCTAACAGCCAAATCCTACCCACCCCACTCACCACCTCCCCTTCACACACACACATGCACACACACACACACACACACACACACACACACACACACACACACACACACACACACACACACACACACACCTTACCTCTTCTTCCTCACTTTTCTGGCCCTTGTCCTCTCCAAAAAGCACCAAATATTTGACAAGAATTATGTTTGTTGTAATCTAATGTAAACTTTCCCGGGACATCTGGGATGATCACTGAAACAAAGGTCTCGGTGATTGCGCCCAGTGTAAATGAAATTACAGATGATGAAGAGATCAACTAGTCAGAAAGAATAACTTCCTCTCTCTCTCTCTCTCTCTCTCTCTCTCTCTCCCCTCTCTCTCTCTCTTTTCCATATTCAGAGCCGAAGTATTACGTGACATTGCTAAGCTGAGCAAAAGCGTTCAAATTCTCACCGAAGAGCATGACGAACCCACTATGACCGAAACAACAGAGACCACTGAATTTGATGAGACCTCATCGGTGGCCCAATCGATGACGACCTCTGGCGTGGACTCTGAATCATCAGCCACCGCTGTGCCAACTGTACCAGATACGGAAGCCAAATCCAAAGACACGGAAGCCAAATCCAAAGACACGGAAGCCAAATCCAAAGACACGGAAGCTAAATCCAAAGACACGGAAGCCAAATCCAACGACACGGAAGCCAAATCCAACAACACGGAAGCCAAATCCAACAACACGGAAGCCAAATCCAACAACACGGAAGCCAAATCCAAGGTGGTCCAATCCTGAACATGATGACTTGACAACAGCGAGGGCAACGATGGTGATGAACTTGTGTGAACAGACAACAGCGAGGGCAACGATGGTGATGAACTTGTGTGAACAGATATATTACAACGCTATTCTTGTAATGATACATTAATTTGTACTTTTGTTTGAAGGCCTGTGTTTGTCTCTGTATGTCTCTCTATCTCTGTCAGTCCGTCTCTCTCTCTCTCTCTCTCTCTCTCTCTCTCTCTCTCTCTCTCTCTCCACACACACACACACACACACACACACACACACACACTCACATACACACGCACGCACACACATACGCACACACATATACACACACGTTCGCACGCACGCACACACGAGGACAATATTCCTGTGGTGTTGAGAAGCTTCCTTCCACAGGTCTCTGCTCGTCTCTTTTCCTAACTCTGTTACACAGTAAGCCTGGTTTGCAACTGCATGTAACGCGACCGAAAGGTGTTCTATATGTACGTTATACATGTGTGTGTTGCAATAAAATCTTACCCCTGATATCACGGCGTGTTTGTTGAACCTTTTCGTTCCTCTGTTTATGTTCCAAACATTCCGAACCACCCACAGCGAAACAAGAGTTGCCTCCGGTCATTGTGTACCACACCAACACAACTAGACCAACATACGACCGATAAAAACAGACGGTGTGAATGATCAGACCTCGGCGAGTTGTTAGTAGTCACTCTTCTTGTGCACTGTCAAGACATTGTTATTTTAGCCCAGTCAGCAATGCTGGACCTTCCAGTACTGTTACTGCACGCAGAAAGTTCCAGTCTAGGCTGTGTCCAAATCTTTGAATATACTTCTTCTCCTGTGCAAAGACAACAGAAGAAGAACCCGTTAAAATCAGGATGCTAGTTCGGTACTATGCTGGCAGCTGCACGTTCTTTGCAGGTGGGATACCTGTTGGTCACCTGTGTACAGCTGTAATGCCAGATGTGTCTGGCCTAATGGGTCAACATGACAATGAACTGTTCTGATTTGTTGTTTGTCAGTTTATTATTACTCGAATGATATGTATCTTCAGCAACTTTGTGGTGATAACCATAACAGAATAGAGGGAGAAGGAGCAAGCGTTTGAGGCAGTGGTAGAATATGGACGGACGTTGGTGGGAGGTGTTCTTCATCATGAGCACTTTAAATATGTGCCACTGTGTGAATTGTTTAACGTCATTCAGGCATGACAGTGCTAACACTGCTACACTGAAGGCAACAGACAAACCTGATCGTCCACTAAGGACATGATCATGCTAGAGCAGGGAGGCAAGACCTGGGACGTTCTGTGCGTGCAGTGGTCAGTCGCACATGAGAGTCATGTGGGTAGTTTTTGTTTGTTATTCTCTCTCTCTCTCTCTCTCTCTCTCTCTCTCTCTCTCTCTCTCTCTCTCTACAAATCTCTCTCTCTCTCTCTCTCTCTCTCTCTCTCTCTCTCTCTGTCTACAAATCTCTCTCTCTCTCTCTCTCTCTCTCTCTCTCTCTCTGGGGCGGGTCTCAAGAGAAGGTCGGCAAGTCTCGCTTTACTCGCTCTCTCTCTCTCTCTCTCTCTCTCTCTCTGTCTACAAAAATCTCTCTCTCTCTCTCTCTCTCTCTCTCTCTCTCTTCTCTCTGGGGCGGGTCTCAAGAGAAGGTCGGCAAGTCTCGCTTTACTCTCTCTCTCTCTCTCTCTCTCTCTCTCTCTGGGGCGGTCTCAAGAGAAAGTCGGCAAGTCTCGCTTTACTCGCTCTGCACAGTCATACAGTTTTCTCTGTTTTTGTGTGGAGCACAGTGTTGGTCATTGACTGGTGAGTTTGTGAAGGACCATGCCATCTGGTCCGCTGACTTTTAGACTAGTGTGTGGTTAGTTTGAGCTGGTATTCGCAGCGTTTATGTTCAAACGGTCAAAATTTCTTGCCTTAGTGCGAGTAGCCATTTTAAAGCCCAGAACCCATGCAGACGGTGTCATGGTAGGAGTTCTCCTCTTCCTAGTCTTCTTCGGGAATTTAATTCACCAGTGTAGGGACGTGCAGCTCAACCCAGGACCTGGCACCAAGACTATTGACAGCGAACGACAGACCCTCCTGGACAGCTCTGGGGCTGGCGCACCCAGGGATAGTGTGGACAGGACAGGATCAACGTATGACATGGCATCTACCCACTCCAAGGATCCACCCTGAAAGACTTGATGACAATGACAAGCGATGTGAAATGTAAGTGTGAGCAGATGAGTGGAGATATGAAAGAGGTGAAGGGAGTGTGTGCCAGCATTCAAGAAGAAGTCATGTCTCTTAAAACTGAAATTTCTGATTTAAGACAAGAAAACGAACTTTTAAAATGCGAACAAAATAGACTGAACCAGAAAGTTGAAGCTCTGGTGAAAAAAAGGTCGATGATCTTGAGGGTCGTTCCAAACAAAATAACGTTATTGTAATAATAATAATAATAATAATAATAATAATGTATGGATTTTATATAGCACAATTCTTGGGATCAACTCATTGCGCTCAGCACACACTCAAACACTCCCACTAACATGTGTTCACACCACACACACACACACACACACACACACACACACACACACACACACACACACACACACCTACCGACACAGGCGCACTTATCAAGTTCATCAGTTCAAGCGTAAACAATACAGTTATGCATGCAGTACATAAAAAGTCAGGTCATAATAATAGACACAGCATTCAGATATTATGGTTGAAGAAGGCTTTCCTAAAGAAGTATGTTTTTAACTCTGACTTGAATTTAGATAATGTAGGCAGGTCACGTAAGCTGTCAGGAAGAGAATTCCAAAGAGTGGGCGCACTAAAGCTCTCATGGCATTCCACGCAGGAACGGGAGACCTGTGAAGATCTTGTAGATGACATGGTCACGGACAAGTTAGAAATTTCCAAAGACGTTGAATTTGATTGTGTACACCGCTTAAACTACGTCAGACTCTCCCATTATTGCGCGATGTACCTTTTATAAAGATAAAGAGATGATCCTGCGAGCAAACAAGAAGTTAAAGGATACTCAGATTTTTGTTGGTGAAGACTTTTCCTTCAGAGTGAGGGAGATTAGAAGAAAGCTATCACCACACCTGAAGTTAGCCAGAAGCCAAAATAAAAAGGTGTTCATGATCTATGGCCATCTTGTTATTGAAGGAACTAAGTATGGTCTAGACGGCAGCAATAATCTTGTTCCACTTAAATAAATATACCACCGGCTTTGTAATTTAAAATCGTCCTGCCTACAAAAGGTTTAACAGGTGTCAAAAATACAAGGTCACTTCATACTGTCAGGGAAAGATATGCACGGCGCGAACAGTCAGTGGGTCAGTGAACTGTGCCGAGTTAAAACGGGCAAGCAATACGCCTGTGCAGAACACGCTCTGCTCGAACGTTGAACTGCTTAGCCACGTGAATGGTATCGGACGTGTCAATGTGTCCAATGAACATGTAATGCATAACATGTCAAATGATTGTGTTTCTTGTATGGTAAGACGTGGCGATAATGATGACGAGAATATTAAAAGAAATACCACCTCATATGAAATACCACCTCATATGCTAATACTGCAAATAACACTGCACATGTGACTGTAAACAGAACAGACAAATATGACTATGTGATAGGTGACTATATCGCTGGGAGTGAAATTTATTGTAAGAGTAACTACATAACTGGGGAACATATGGTAATCGAAGCTTACTCTGCGAGTTTATCTGACAATTGTGCATCTAAAAATGGTAATAAAAATAACGGATCTCATCCTCATGATAAGGAAATATACTCTGGTGATGGTTGTGAAAATTGTAAGATTGTGATTGTGAGAAATATAAGTAAGTATAAAAGCAAACGTAAAAATGATGCAGAAAAATCACAATGCCACTCATCTAATTTTCGGCCACGTGGCCTTTTTCAAGAGAAAAAAACAAAAACAATGCAACTACGTGATGTCCATCTTTGGCAACTGGTCAGAGCAAAAATTGACGTCATAAATATAATACGCAAATTCTGACATCATAATATGTGATGTCATCAACAAGGAAAAAAGAAAGGGGGGGGGGTGCAAGTTGTGTGTGGGTGTGTGCGTGCGTGTGGGCTGCACAATGAAATGACCAAAAGTGAATTCTACACTATGATAGAGAAAGACCTCACTGAGATAGCAACAAAAAAAGTGAAAAAGAAAGTGAATAGAATGTATAGAGAAGGGGTTATGTCCAAAGACCTACAACAGTACCTCCTCCCACGCTACCCAAAAGGTGGTAAACTGAAGGGGAACCCAAAACTACATAAGCAAGGTGCACCATTGCGAACGATTGTCAGTGGTATAGACACTCCCACAGAAAAAACTTGCAGAAGTCACAGACCATGAGTTGAATGATTACGTCATTAACTCTCCCACGTACATAAGAGATACATCAGACTTCATAAGTAAATTAAAAGAATGTGCTTGTCCTGTCCCAGACGATGCGATTCTGTTTTGCTTTGATGTAGAGAAACTCTACCCCTCTGTGCCTCGGAAAGAGGGAATAGAAGCATGTATAGAAGCTTTACAAAGCAGACCTAGACCCATCGTACCAACAGACTGTGCAATTGAAATGATTGAAACTGTTTTAGATTATAATGGATTCAGTTTAGGGGATTCACACTACAGACAGACAGATGGAATAGCCATAGGGTCCAGACTAGGGAGAAACTTTGCTTGTACATACATGCGGAAGTGGGATGAGAAGCTTTTGGAGTTTGAACAGAAACCTTATTTCTACAAACGTTACATTGATGATGGGTTTGGCATTTGGAATGGTGACCTTGACTCCCTTTTACGTTTCACAGATTATGCCAACACCATACATACCAACATAAAAATCACTCTACGATGGAGTAGAGAACAAATTGAATTCCTTGACACTCTGGTTAAGTTAGAGAATGGCCATGTCTACACGGATCTATTCAAGAAAGATACTGATAAACTGTTATACCTCAGGCAGGATTCTTGTCATCCCCCACATACAAAAAAATCTCTAGCATATGGTTTGGGTGTTAGGTTGAGAAGAATCTGTGAAAAAGATGAGGACTATCTAAAACACAGATCTGAACTTAAGAATCAGTTGCGCAAACGTGGCTATAGTAGCAAACTCATAGAAGGTCAGTTGAAAACAGTTGATAACACAGATAGGAACCAACTTCTTCAGAAAAAGAAAGAAAGAAAACACTGAAAGAGTACCACTAGTGTTGACATTTTCAAGATTATTGCCAAATGTACAAGCTGTACTAAAGAGACATAGTGATACGCTCTATAAGTCAGAATACATGCGCAAAGTATTCCATAAACTACCGATGCCTGCATACAGACGGGATAAAAATTTATGTGATACGTTGGTTCACCAGAAAACTGAAAGAGCAGTGAAGGGAAAAAACAGAAACTTGTGATTGTGACACCTGTTCTTCACTAGTAACTTCCACAGTGTTGGACACAAAGCAGAAATCTTCACACAATGTTATTAGTAATGTGACATGTGCTGATAGAAATTTGATATATGCTCTGTTGTGTAAACGGTGTAATAAGACAGTTTATGTTGGTGAAACCGGACGTTCGTTGAAAGAAAGAATAGCGGAACACATACGTGACATCAAGTTCCAAAGAGAAAAGCCAATAATGCGACATTTCCTTCAGCATTCAGTGGGAGACCTTGCTGTTGCAGTGTTGGCAAAAGCTTACGGTGAAAGCAAAAGCTTCAGACTTATTACTGAAGAAAAATGGATAAGGACATTAGATACTAGGATGCCAAATGGATGTAATGTTAAGACAAATTTGTAACAACCCTATCCAGATTTACCTATGAACAACATTGATGATTTGCAGAAAATGTATATATATCTTTTTTTTTTTTTCAGATGACAGTTCTTGTATGCCATGCACAGTCACAGACAGGACTATGGTCACATTATTCTATGCTTTCATTTTCATTGTGATTTATGGAGCGTATTGTTATGTTTTTGAAGTACATTGGTTACAGTATAACTACACCCACACACACACACACACACACACACACACACACACGCGCGCGCGCGCGCACGCACACACCCACACCCACACACACAACTTGCAGCCCCTCCCCCCTCCCCCCCCACCTTTTTTTTGTCCTTGTTGATGACATCACATATTATGATGACAGAACTTGCGTATTATATTTATGACGTCAATTCTTTGCTCTGACCAGTTGCCAAAGATGGACATCACGTAGTTGCATTGTTTTTGTTTTTTTCTCTTGAAAAAGGCCACGTGGCCGAAAATTAGATGAGTGGCATTGTGATTTTTCTATACTGTTTTCTTCCCTTTGGAGGACTATTGCTTTGTTTCTGATAGTAAAAATGATGGGTTGTGTAAAAACAGTAATAAGGAATCAAAAGAAATTGATGACAATCTCCATGATCATGAGCAAACGGGTGATAAAAGCAATGCAATTGGCGTGGATGGAGATGGTTGTTTGAATGAAAACTCTGGAAACATAGACATTCCTGTGAATAATGAATAATTTTTGCATTGGAATGTGTGTGGTCTATTATCAAAATTGAACGATGTAGATTTTTTAAAACGTTGTTTCTTCCTTGATTTCGTATTGTTAGGAGAAACGTTTTGTAGAAAATGTTGATGATAACATTTTTCATGATCATAAAACATTTCTCAAACCTGCCGTATAATTGGCAATGCAAGGGAGATGTTTCAGAAGCATTATTGTTTTGATTCGTAAATCTCTTCTCCCTTGCGTTAATCCACTTGATCGTGACAACAAGTATTGTCTATTGTTTATGTCAGAAAAAGACAATAATAAGTAAAGGCAATAATACGATCTGGGGCGTCATTGTCTGATGCGTTAAAATGTATACGTGGGGTTAAGCAAGGAGATGTTTGTAGTCCGGTTTTGTTTTCACTCTTTATTATTGGACTGGCTTTGGAAATAATTGAGAATGGTCTTCACGGAATTACGTTCGATTTCATAGAACTGTTTATTCTACTTTTCGCTGATGAGTAGAAAGAAACTCGTGGAGAGCGTGGCAGCAGAGAGTCCTCAGAAGAGAAGCCCCTTCAAGCAAGTGTTTCGGCCCTTATCTCCTGACACTCTAGGGGGGTTGGGCCACACCCGGTTCATGACTCCGGATGTCTCTCTGCTGCCCCTTTTTTTTTCCCCATCTTGGGACGAGCCATGGCTGGGATTCGAACCCATGACCCTCTGGACATGCTCATTTTCCACTTAATGACTCGCGCTTTAACCACTGAGCCACAGGGACACCTGATATTTGTAGGGAAATTAAGCCTTATGAAGTTCACTTTTGTTCCTCCTTGACCAGATCCAGCTTGAACACCTCTCTGCCGCTTCTGCCATTGCTTTCAGGGCTCTGGTTTTTTCCTTCCCTGCAACTGAGAGCTGTTTCATGAGGCTGTATGCAGACGTTCCTACAAACCCCCTAGCTCCAATTTCTGCAGTGAGGACTTTGACCTGATAGCCTTCTCTCCTCAGGCTGTTTGCCAGATCAGCATACTTTTCAGTCTTGTAGATTTGAGCTGCCTCCATTCTGTTCTCATATGGCACCGTGAGCTCGATCATGATCAGCTGCTTGGTTGACTTAGAGTGGACTACTATGTCTGGTCTCATGCCACTCTTGCTGATGATCTCTGGGTGACTCTTCCATTCTGGGAGGTCTGCAGTGCACTCCCAGTCATCTGCCCCGTCCAGCAGACTCTGCCTGCATGTTTCGAGTGGCACTGTTGTTCTTGGCCATGATTTGCTGCCTCCTGCCGTGAAGAATGTTGCGGGTGCTTTTGGAGTCCTGATTTTCCCTTTTGTGGTGTTGGTACTAGCCCAGACTACTTGTACAATCTCTTTGAGCACTTGGTTGTGCCTCCATGTGTACCTTCCTTGAGCCAGGGCTACTTTACATGAGCTTAGGACATGCTCCACTGTTTGTTTTTCATGGCAGAGGGGGCATGCAGGATCGTCTGTTTTCCCCCACTTCACCAGGTTTGCATTTGAGGGCAGAAGGTCATATGCAGATCTGAGAATGAAGCTGATCCTGAGAGGGGCCATGTGCCAAATGTCATTCCAAGTGAGACTTCTTTGGAGTGCATTCTCCCACGTTGTCCATTGCCCTTGCTGGCTCTGCTGGACTGCTTTTTGGAGTCTTTTTTGGTCTTCTTCTTTTCTCATCTCCTGAATCATCATGTCTCTTTTGGCTTTTCCTTTGGCCTTTGACCACCATTCAGTTTTGGTCACCCCCAGTCCTTGTCTGTTGGTCTGTGTGTGTCCTGTTATTTCTCTGATCTTGAGACTTTCTTTTGCAGAATCCATCGCCTCTTGGACTTTCCATTTTCTGCCTGTCTTCAGCTGGGGCTTGATTGCTTCTACCACCTTGTCTCCTGAGTCCTCCAGCATGCTTTGAAGTCTGATCTTCCCTGCTTTGTATTCCTCCAGGATGGATTTCAGTGGTAGTTTCAGCTTTGCTTGGTGACAGTACAGCGCTATGTCAGTCAGACAGGGTGGGACACCAAGCCATTTCCTTGTGAACTTGTTGATTTTGGCTTCCATTGCCTCCACTATGCTGGTGCAGATGTCGTATATCATCAGAGGCCATAGGAGCTTTGGTATCAGCATGAACTGCAGACACCAGACCTTGTATTTGCCAGGGAGCCCACACTGGTCAATGGTCTCCAAGCCTTCCTCTGCCATCTGCTTGGTTTCTTTTGCTCTTTGTGTGTCTTTCAGCGTATCATCATACCATCTTCCAAGGCTCTTGACTGGTTCTTCTGTGACTGTTGGAATGGCCTGGTTGGCAACACTGAAGACCACAGATCCGGCCACTTTTCCTTTCCTCAGTGAGAGACTCCGTGATTTCTTTGGCTTGAACTTCATTCTGGATGAGGCAACTATGTTGTCCAGCCTTTCCAGCACATGACGTGTCTCGTCTTCTCTGGATGAAATCACTGTAGTGTCATCCATGAAGGCCTTGAGAGGAGGCATCTTGTATCCATCGCCAAGGTCTGTTTGTCTCGCGTTGTTTGTTGCTGCTTTCAAGATGAGTTCCATTGCCAGCACGAACAGTATTGGGGAAATTGCACAGCCCATTGCAATACCCACTTCCAAGTTGATCCAGTCTGTTGTGTACTCCTTGGTAGAGAACCGCATTGAGAAGCCATTGAAGTACTTCTTGAGCATGTCGCGGATGTTCTTTGGCACATGGTACATCTCAAGAGCCAACTGTATCATCTCATGGGGCACAGATCCATATGCGTTTGCCAGATCAAGCCACACTACGTCCAGGTCTCTCTTTTCTGTTTTTGCTTTTTGGATTGCGTCCCAGATCATTGTGGCGTGTTCTACACAGCCAGCCACGCATGGGATGCCACCTTTCTGGACTGACACATCCAAGTACTTGTTTTCCATCAGGTACTTGGTCAGCCTTGCTGCCATGACAGAGAAGAAGATTTTCCCTTCGACGTTCAGTAGTGATATTGGCCTGAACTGGCTGATGTCACTTGAGTTTTGCTCTTTGGGGATGTACACACCATCTGCCGTCATCCACTGGCCGCTGATCTTCTGGTTTCTCCAAGCCGATCGCAGCAGCCTGTGGAGCCACTCCAGCACCTTGGGACATTTCTTGTAAAGCTGGTAAGGTATTCCGTTTGGCCCTGGTGATGATTTGGCTCTGGCTTTGTCGATCACCTTCTTGATTTCCGCCAACGTTGGAGGCTTGCCATTGAACTGTTCCTCAGGGTTGGTTGGCCACACCAGACCTTGAATGTCGAGTGGTGCTTTGCTCTGTGGGTCAGAGTATGTTTTCCTCAGATGCTGCTCAAGAACTCCTTTGTCCACACTTAGGGTCCCAGATTTTGGCTGCTCAAACAGTGTTCTGGCAAACTGGAAGGGGTCTCTGAAGAAGCGCTCTTGTGTCTTCTTCTTTTTGCTCTTCCTCTTCCTCGCAGATTCCGCTTTGCTGAGGGCGCTGTGTTTTTCTTTCAGGTCTTTCCACAGTTTTTCCAAGCCTTGTTTTTCAGCTGGCAGTGCGGTCTTCATTTGCATCTTGAGGTTTTTCTTTTGGACCCTGATCTTGTCCATCTTTTCTTGGCGTCTGGATTTCTTTGGAGGTGTTTTCTCTTTGGGTAGTTTTGCTCCATAGGCGTCTCTACATGTGGCATACACAATGTCCCCATATGTGGCTAGTTTGTGTTCCAGGGTGCTTTTCCCTATCAGTGCATCGAGTCTTTGGACGATTTTTGCATCCAATTTCTCCCAATCTTCAGTTTCGTTTGCTCGTGGCAGGTTGAGTTTCAGGCGCCTGGCATCGATGGCCTGTGCAAATTCCTCATCCGAACCAACAGCGTGGATGTCCTTGGCACTGTGGTTTAAATCCTGGCCTTGGTCTTCCGACGTCTTATCTGCTGATGCAGTGCGCTGCTGCTCATTCAGATGAGTCTTCACACATCCCATCTTTGTTCTGTGGATCTTCATGCCACGGGTGGTAGCGAAACGCTTTCCACAGACACATGGATATTCCATTTGGTCCATGTTCATAGTCCGTTTGGGATTTGCAGTCATGATTGGTTGAGCACCGATGGATTCATCATTCTCTCCCCCTTTCGGTGAATCCTGGGAGCATCTTTTCCTTTTATTCTTAGTAGCCACATGTTTAAGGCAAAGTGGGGAGCCAGCCCACAGAGCCCTTGGTTCTGGTCTTTCCCAGTGTCCTCCGGTCTTTCCCGGACGTCCTCCGGCCTATTCCCGGAAGTCAATGGATTACCCATGCATCAGTAGAAAGAAACTCGTGGAAAGCGTGGCAGCAGAGAGTCCTCAGAAGAGAAGCCCCCTTCAAGCAAGAGTTTCGGCCCTTATCTCCTGACACTCTAGGGGGGTTGGGCCACACCCGGTTCATGACTCCGGATGTCCCTCTGCTGCCCCTTTTTTTTTTTCCCATCTTGGGACGAGCCATGGCTGGGATTCGAACCCATGACCCTCTGGACATGCTCATTTTCCACTTAATGACTCGCGACATTATGTTATTGTCTATAACAGTAGTCGGTTTACAAAGGCAGTTGAATAACTTACATGATGCTGCAAGTAAATTAGAACTAAAAGTAAACACGGACAAAAGTAATAGTGTTTTTTGTAATGGTGGATATTTGTCAGCGAGTGAGAAATGGAACTATAGACATGAGAAAGTTCAGGTAGTAAATGCGCACAAGTATCTTGGAATTCCTTTCTCAACAAGACTTAGTTTTAGTTTTGTATGTCAAAATATACCTAATAAAGGAAAGAAAGCTATTATTCTCTCATTTCATATTCTGTATAAACTAGACTGCAATGCTTTTAGTGCGTTTAGTAAACTATTTGACTCTTAGATTCAGCCAATGTTTACGGTACGGTGTGGAAATATGAGCTTTTGAGAAAACTACGGAAATAGAAAAAGGACATTTCTTTGCACTGAAACGCTTTCTTAATGTCGATATTCGAACGCGAAATGATCTTGTTATGGCGAACTAGGCAGATATCCTATTTACCTCAATCATATGTGAGATGTATCAAATACTGGCTGAAATTTACAAGAATGAATGAAGACAGACTGCCTTTTGAAGCGTACAACATGTTATTTAATTTAGATTATAATGGTAAGAAGACATGGGTTACAAATGTCCACCGCTGTTTAATTCTTATGGTATTTTCGTTTGTTTGGGTTACTCAGGGTGTTCAAATAATAGCAGGTTTTGTAACATCTTTTAAGCAAAGAATCATTGATTATAGTTGGCTGGACTGGCATGATCACATAAATACAAGCGATAAATTTTCTTGGTACAGGTTGTTTAAAGCTACTCATCTGAAAGAACCTTATATTGAATTGAAAATTAATAGATACATTAAGAGCGCATTGACCAAGTTTCGATTTGGTGCATCTTGCCAAACTCTCTACAGGTTGCGAATTGTGAGCTCGTAGAATCGTATTTTAAAATCTGTTGCAAGAAAAATGTTTTGTTTTTTTTATTCTTGTGTTCGTTTATGTCATTGGATTCTTTTTTTGTTTGTTTGTTTTGTTCTTTTTCTTTTTGTCTTGTTTCCTTCAGTTCATGTACATCCCTCTTCAATAAGGGGCCTAGGCCTTTATCTGAATACAAATGTTGAGTCTTGAGTCTCTCTCTCTCTCTCTCTCTCTCTCTCTCTCTCTCTCTCTCTCTCGTCACACGACAGGCTCTATATCCACACTTGCATGCAAAGACAATCATAAGTCCCACACGCAACCACACATCTAACTCCCTTTCTTTTAATAAACACCAATCAAAATACCATTACCTCCCCTGAAAAAAACAACAACAAAAAAAACAATGAAATTTTCTTTTCTTTTTTTCTGCGCCTAACCTCTTTTGGTATGCAGGGATTTTGATCTCTCTCTTTTTTTCATTGGCCAATACACACAATGTACCTCACAGTATTTCATAACAAATTTGCATACAAGCTACCATCAGTACATAGACGTTAACTCGCAACTGAAACATTATTATTTCTATCAGCGGACACCACACCGAGGTCTGTCAGGTACCAGAAACCAGGCATCAAGGGCCGAGGACGGGCTGTCAGGGTACCAGGTACCAAATACACGGTGCTTGTCTTAGAAATAACAAGACACCTAGATTAGTTTAAAAAAAAAAAAAAAAAAAAAAAAAAACCCTTTATACTCGATCACAGTATCCACATCTTTCCTAACGAGTGTGTGAACAGGGTTGAGTTTGGAAACGATTTCAATCACGGACAATGAACAATTTAGAATTTTTAAATCGCGATAGAATTTTTTCATTGACAGTTATCAATTATGTCCACACATTTCATACCTTGCCTGGAATCAGCAATGACGTTTTTTTTTTACCTCCTCTTTTCTTTCCCTCCTTCTCGTCTGCTGCCTCCACCAAAAGTGCCAGGCAATCTCCGTTTTTTTTTTTTTTTACTAAGAGCACAAATCCCTAACCGACCAGTCAGGAAAACGCGCCCTGTAAAGGTGAGCTTTCAATAAAACAAACAAACAAACAGTTTTTTTTTTCTGCCCCTTTTTTTTCACTGGACGCACGACAATGAGCTTTCAACCAAGAAACATCTCCTCTCTCTCTCTCTCTCTCTCTCTCTCTATATATATATATATATATATATATATATGTGTGTGTGTGTGTGCAATTAGGGACTCGTTTCTGCCTGATGCCTAAATCACTCTCCTAAACCACCCCTTCCCCCATCCCCATGCCCACTTCAACAAGTGTATCTGACAAGTGGAAGGGGAGTGACCTTGAACCTTTTGCCCAGGCTGACCTGACACCTTCCTGACCCTCATCGACACACATGTTAGACAGGAGAGTGATTTGGGCTTAACGCATAATCTCGCACCACCACCACCCCCATTTTATCCTTACGAAACTATTCAACACATGGCGGGATGCGATTTTGGAGACGCTCTAATTACCCTCTGCTCTTGCCACGATTAATACGTGTGTCTAGCACATGGGTGTGGGGTGACTTTGGTCTCATACCAAAATTCACGCTGTAGCCCACCCACACGTACCAACACCTCCCCCCCTCCCCCACACACACCATTAGACTTACCCATACGGTTTGATCGTATATCGTACACATGTTTGGCGAAAATATGACAAAAAAGGCGAACTTAAAAAGAGAAAAAAAAGAGACAAAGTTCTTAAACACCTATTTGACTGACGACTTATAACTATGGCTGAAAGGGGGGGGGGGGGGGGGGGGGCTGGTGCCTCTGACCAAAGAGTGACAACTCTTGCTTACTTGCGCGCGTGAAATCACGCCAGGCTGTGTCTGATTCTTCGATGACATGCCCTGACGCATCGTAAAATCAACTAACCAAACTAAAAACGGCGAGACAGCATGAGCTTGTTGCACAGAATTTTCAGATTCAGATTCAAAAAACTGTATTATCTCTTGTTAAAAGAGAAATTACATTCGTGACCGCTGCCCTAAAAGTTAAGACATATTTATAGTTACAAACATGACACTAAAATTAAAATTACTTTCAAACAATAAAACATGCATATATCACAAAAATGGGAATTTCAGTCTTTCTCCTTTTTTGGTAGTGCAAATAAAACATGCACTCAGCCACACATAATTATATATACATACATGCGTGCCCTCATGCATGAGAAAGAGAGAAAGAGAGGGAGAGAAAGAGAGAGAGGTGATTTATCATTAAAAATCATTAAGATAAGACATATTCCAGACATTTCTATCCCTCACTGCTCCAGGATATGCACACATAACACGCATACACTCCAGCATACTTTCCCGCTTGCTCACAGACATACACACATGCGCACATGCTTATTATATCACAGGTGATCCACCATCTCTGCTTCTTACATGCTGTGTTTGTTTAAAAACGCAATGGATTTGAACACGAAGCTCTTTTTGGTGTGCATCAGCTTAGCTCTGGGGACACGAAATCGCCTGCCTGATGGAAGGAGCTCATACTGTCGCGCAAGCGTGTGCCCACTGTCACCAACAATCGCACGAGCCTTGGTCACCGCGTGCCTTTCATACAACTCACTCACACTCTCCTGTCTCTCACCAACAATCTTACCACATATGTTCACAACGCTATCCAAGAGTTTGCTGTTTTTCAGACTAAGATGTTGATGAAACAGGTTTGAAGTTAATTTGAATGTGTTACACATAACCCTTTGTTATGTGTGTGTGTGTGTGTGTGTGTGTGTGTGTGTGTGTGTGTGTGTGTGTGTGTGTGTGTGTTTAGTAGTTCAAGCAGTTAACATCAAGTGACTACTACCCAGAAAAAACCTTCACTGTGTGATGACTGGTCCCGCTTACCAAAATTTGGAATTCAGCACGCACTTTTTGAAGAAAATGCTTATTCTTAAAAATGCACACCAAGAGCAGTTTTAGAATAAATGACTCTCTCTCTCTCTCTCTCTCTCTCTCTCTTCTCTCTCTCTCTCTCTCTCTCTCTCTCTCTCTCTCTCTTCCTTCCATGGGTTGCACGACTCTGTCTGTCTGTCTGTCTCTCTTATATATGTGTACACATACAGCTCCCTGCCAACCCCCCTC
>CM065744.1:5346634-5349134 GCA_033310375.1 Conus canariensis | reverse complement strand
GGTGAACATTGCTATTTCATAAGTGTAAACATGTATTAAGATATATCCCAATTTCATAGATCAGGTTTCTGTTGGCGGTCGTGCAAAGTTGTCAAAAATTGATGAACTATGACAATTCAAATGAATAAATATTCTACGAAGAGTGGAATATTTCGGGCATACAAACAAAAAATGAAAAATATCTTCAATATGCTGACCATCACATTGCAATCAGAATTCTGTTCCTATAACGATAAACCTCGTTTAAAAGCAATTTATTTGTTCTTAACAAACACACAACTCTACGAAGTTCACTTGATTTCAGTTCACCTAAGTCACTTGCGCTGCATGTGTTCGGATGGTAGTCCAAATATTCAGGTTGATTTGCGAGGGGATTGGGCCATTTCTGATTGTGAATAGCATATAATCGCAACTTAAATGTATCAAGGAAAGACAAAATGCCTCCACAATCCTGCATTGCCCAAACATACTCAAAATCATAGATACATAAAAGTTTTCGAATATGAGTCGCTCAGTTTGTTCTAACTGAAGCATCATGAGTATGTAGCATATTATAACACTGTTTTGGGTACCTAAGGTGAGGCATGTCAATCAATTTAGTCAAAATAATTTAATCGAAGGGAAAAAAAATCAATATAAATCAGAAATGTACCACATTCACCCTGACTTATATCATTGTTCATATCCCTACCAACTCCCTGGATCAATTTGCAGATCTTGAACTGAGTATTTTTCAACATCATTATTCTGCTGATAGCCCCAACTTTAACAGCCATAGAACAGTATGGGTTTAACTTTTGCATCGAAGATATCAAAAACTGTAGAGGCATGGGTGCTGTAGATGCATGGGTGCTGGGTGCTGTAGAGGCATGGGTGCTGTAGAGGCATGGGTGCTGGGTGCTGTAGAGGCATGGGTGCTGTAGAGGCATGGGTGCATTGTGGGCTGAAATATAGTCTGTCAGTCAGTGCAGCAGGCCTTAGTGCTTATCATGAAAAACTATTCAACACATTGTTACCAGTTCTTGCAATATTATTCTAAACTGAGCCTGAGACAAGACAGTGTCATCTCCATACATGAACAAGAGTATATCAAATAGATCAGCAAAGACCGGAGGACCCGAATAGCTCAGTTGTTAGAGCGCCGGATTCGTGATCCTCGGGTCGCGGGTTCGAATCTACGTCGGGACGTTTTGGTACAAGGGATTTTTCCTTCGGAGTTAACATTGATTCTGACTCCATTTCCCATACAGTCATTTGAATGAGACTATAAACCGAGGTTCCGTGTGTGGACGCATGCATAACATATTGAACACATGTAAAATCCTATCACCAACTTTCGGAAGATAAGGCCAGTTTGTCCGTTGGTATGGATGACACGTTACACATAGCATGCACCCTGCGTGAGAAATTGAAAGAATGAAGGAAGTACAGATATTGAGTGAACGATATTGGACGACATTGACCGGATGACACGGGAAACGACTGAATGAAGCGTCAGCTGGCAGCTCTTCGGTCGGCACTACCCAGGTAGGCAGCCCGTTGTGTAAACGAGTGCGGGTTGTAAAGCGCTTAGAGTTTGGTCTCTAGCCGAGAATAGGCGCTGTATAAGTCTTCATTATTATAATTATTATTATTATTATTATTGTTATTGTTATCATCATCATCATCATCATTCTTCTTCTTCTCATCATCATCATTATTGTTGTTATTATTATTATCATTATTATATACCTCCAGTACTAAAATTATGCATCCTTGTCTAACACCAGGGATACAGTATAAATACTCAGTTACGCTTGTTCAATTTCTCAACGCTGCTTTTACACTTGTGTACATGCTTTATTATGATAAGAACAGTTTGCCATGGACACTTCTTTGCAACAGCAAATACAACGACCTCATTCTATTGACACAGTTGAACGCTTAACAAAAAGAGTATGAAACGGCCACCTTTCAGTATAGTTTACCGATAATGTATAACAGTGATATGCCCCTGTCATTCTCAACTCTTTCGGTGCTTCCTTTCTTGTGTAGTGGAAAGATTATCGCCTTAGACCAACATTCAGGCTATATTGCAATTGTGATTTTTCCCCCCATCTTCTGTGCCACTCAGTGGCACTGCACCCACACCTCACATTCCGACTTCCCGTCCACAGCCACAGCCCGTCCACAGCCACATCCTGTCTACAGCCACAGCCCGGCCAGATCTGCCACATCCACAGAGATCAGTCGATGTTAAGTCATCGATATTGAATCCAGTCACTTCGGTGGTGTTCAGTGGCGACTGTTCTGAGCCAACAGGCGCTAACACTACCTACTAAGCCCCCTAATGACGGCAGTTACTGCTTAGATGCGGAGCCAGCGTGAGTGAGCTCTCCCTCCGGAGGGCGCCACCACGTCCGTCCAACGACAGCACCCATGGACACGCCAATACCGGTGACCCCGACGGAACCAAACCAAGGCCACAAACGTTGAGAGGACATTGAAACTGAGGTCACCA
>CM065744.1:5334134-5339134 GCA_033310375.1 Conus canariensis | reverse complement strand
GTCTCTGCAGTGATTCCGGCAATACAAGTCACAGAAGGCCGAAGAGGGACTCAGCCGTTTGCTGGTAGCAGTCAGGTATTTATCATTGAATGTTTATTTATTAACAAACTAAAACTGTATTCCCGTTTAGCGACTGAAACTTCCTCAGCGCTCTTGTGAAGGTTTTATTTAAAAAAGAAAGTATTGTTGTTCTGTTATCCTATGACTTGATAGGGTAACAAAACGAAATTGTTTCGGAAAATGTGAATAGATGAAGTGAGTGTTATAAGAAGTGGTCTTCAGAAAAAAGAAAAAAGATTTTGTTTATTTTGTGACTTAACTGGCTATGAATTTCATGATGAAAAAAAAGTGTCCATTCTAGTATGGTTTGCAAGAAGATGGAGAGTTTTGATGCTATGGATAATAAGCCCCCAGAGTGAGCGACATGGACTTTTGTTTTTCATTCTGATGTGTGATGTGTTTACATGGGTATCAATATATGTGTTGTTAAACAAAAGTGTGGTGGAAATCTTTCCCTCGCATATATTGAAGCTGTTGAACTGAAGTGAAGTGAGCGTTCTTGTGTCACAAGAAAAGAAATGAACATTTCCTGAATTGACAAAAGACATGGTGATTATATGAAATGAATTGAACATTCTTGTTTACAAGAAAGCAAATGAACAGTGTGTGAATTAACGAAAGACATTTATAGTTTGAAAAAATAATCATCAATTGTGTAATGAAATTATTGTGTGTAGTGAACTGTATTCATGGTTTATTGAAGAGGATCCAGATGGAAATCCTTTTCCCTAATTTGGAAGACTAGATTATGAAAGGTTTATGTGGAAATCCTTTCCCCAATTTGGAAAACTAGAGTCTGAAAGGTTTATATGGAAATCCTTTCCTGTGCAGTGTTATGATTCCGGAAAAGGGAATGGTGTAGTGTAATGATTCCGGAAAAGGGAATGTTGTAATGTTATGATTCCGGGAAAAAAAAGAATATTGTAATGATGAACAAATATGCTGATGTATGGCTCAAGTTCTAGTGAAATATGATGTGGCTAATGAATATGAACGAATATGCTGATATGTGGCTCAAGTTCTAGTGAGATATAATGTGGCTAATGAATATGAAGATAGTTGTGATTGCAATGAATAGTGGCCATGATAATCAAGGTAGTTAATCAGTTGCCCCCAGGTTGATAGTGTTCCCTGGACTGACGGGGACTGGCTGCTACCGGGTTAGGGCCGGGGCCATAGCTGTGTTGACGCCCCGTTCTCCACCTGTTTGCTGCTGGTGTTGAGAGGCCGGCCTGAGCGCCGACAATTGCCCTACCTGCCACTGCGCCCGTGACTGACCACTGTTGGGCCAGTGGGTTGGAGACGTCGCTGCTGGTGAGCCAGGACGTCGCCCCTTCTTTTGTGCCAGCGACCTGCGTCTGAGGCCGTCGCTGTGTGTGTGGTGTGTGTGCCACAGCTCTTGGTTGGTGTTGAGCCACAGGTGGTGTGTGTGCCACAGCTCTTGGTTGGTGTTGAGCCACAGGTGGTGTGTGTGCCACAGCTCTTGGTTGGTGTTGAGCCACAGCTCTTGGGTGTTTGAGCCACAGCTCGTAGTTGAGACTGTCACCGTGTTGCTGACAGAGACGCCACGAACGTGTTAGTTTTCTTTTCCTTCTTTCTTCATTGTGAGCCACAGCTCTGAAGAGACTCTGTTGTCAGACTTGACTCGTCGCTGCCGCCGTTGTCATCATCGTTGGACCCGGCAGTTTTGATAGCTATAATTGTATTGACTTGTTGTGTGTGTACACCTGATGGTGGGTGTACCAACCTACGTTTAATTGTGTGTTTATTTTGTATGTGTTTTGCTTGATGGCTCGGGCGGCATAAAAAAAGAAGTGTTATTTTGTTGCCTGGCTGTCCATGTTCGGATGAGTGTGTGTGTATGTGAATTAGAAAAAGTCGTGCATGCATCCATAATTCTGAGTGAGTCAGACTTTCACACACACGCATTTCCATCCGTAACACGGTCACAACGATCATAACTGTCCGTTTTGCCTTTTTTTTGTAATTGTGAAAAAAAACGAAAAACAAAATTAGGTAAGGTCACCAAGTTTGAGGAAGACACTCAAACTTTAGTAGTTCTTGCCGAACATTTCATTTCCCTGATATTAGATGCCCCTGCAACATACTTAGCCAGTAGAGTTATCATCCTATTATTGTCGGAGGACAACAAACTATATAGGTAATGATTTTCTGTCACAATAATAGTGAACAGTTGCGACCTATCTATGATATCGTTATAAGCTGCATTTTACAGTGCAAAGTGATTTCCATGTTGTCTCCCATCATCTGTACACACACACAAATTATCTTCATGCCCTCGTGGTTTAACCATCTTTTGTTCGCATTCAGTCCAAGTGTCCCATTTCTAAACTGAGCACACACATCCCTATACCATTTATTAGTAAGTACAGTCAGAAATGTTCCAGGTTGTAAGATATTTTTAAACGATTAGAACCAGGAATACTACATTATCATCTTTCATTTTGGAATGTCAGTTTTGTTTAGAACATGAGAAGAGACGGTCTTTAGATTCCAGCATGAATTATCGCCAGCCCATGACTGACCCATACAACTCCAAATTCCTTTACTGTCAAAAGCCGCTTTATAGCAGCAACCCGTGCGTTTCTGGCAGTGTGAAGCGCTTAGAGTGCTGGCGAAGTGTCTGTGTGCTTGTCACCTCTCGCTTTCAGCCTTCACCGCTGCCTAGCACCGCTGTGAAACTGCACTGCAAAAAGAGAGCCGAGTGCGCGCGTCTCTCCTGCCAGTACATAGCCTCTTTACTACAAGCCCTGTATGGTGCCTCCACGTGGCAACGCATGTCCACTGGGTGCCTTGCGGCCCCAGGCCAAACTACAGGGGACTTGGTGGAGGTTGTCCCATAAACATGCAATGTGCAGGCCCGCGTGTGGACATGCCTTAGCGTTCATGAACCAAACCCCCAGCTATGGATAAATAGCAGGGCAGAGGGAACTCTTCAACCTTGGTCGGCCATCCCTCTAGGAGACAGATACTTCGAACTACAAAGCTGCTCTTCCTGGTGCGGTCCTACACGTGGCAGCTTCTGCACCTGTGGGGCAATGAGCCCCAGAAGGCAAACGGGTGGAGAAGAGACAACGCAACTCTCCTTCACCTTGAAAAGTCCCCTGTGCTGGTCAGACAAGCAGGTAGGCCGATAAACCCAAAGGCAGCCCTTACCAGCTTCTTCCAAGTCGTGCAGCGATCGAGAAGTAGTGACGGGGACAGGCAAAGAATGTTGCTGGAGGTCCCTAGCTACAACTCTGCCCGTAGGCGGCTGTAGGTTGACTGTCGTTCATCGTACACCAGGGCAGGTGCTCGTATCCTCCTACAGCGACAGAGCGGCCCTTTTCAGTGACAGCACTGCTCTCCCCACATGAGGAGGGGGAGATAAAAGGATCCCTACACAAAGCCAACCCTTCTCTGTACCTGACAGGTGATCGCGCCTGCCTTGTCCTCCAACAAGGCGGTCGAAAGTCAAAACACAGGAAAACGCAGATGCCTCTGGCATTTGGGGCATGGAATGTCCGAACCTTGCTGGGCAGAGATGACAGACCAGAGCATCGTAACACTCTGATTGTTAAGATGCTAGGCCATCACCAGATTGACATATTGGCTCTGAGTGAAACAAGACTTGCGGGTGACACACAGCTTGAAGAAGTTGGAGGAGGCTTCACTCTTTACTGCATTGGAAAGCTTGAATTAAACCCAAGAACTTCTAGTGTTGGATTTGCAATTCGCACAAAGCTTGCCCGGAAGCTGGATAGCCTTCCATGTGGCATTAATGATCGCCTAATGATATTGTGGCTAGGGCTTACTATAGACCGCTTTGCCACCATTATCAGCGCCTACGCTCCAACACTGACGAGCCCAGATGACATCAAAGAGGCCTTCCATGAGGAGTTGAACCGTGTCATCACTGAGGTCAACCACAAGGACAAGCTCGTCATCCTCGGGGACTTTAGCGCTCATGTGGAAAGGGACTACTCCACACGGCCCAACGTTCTTGGACGCCACAACACTGGAAACTGCAACTCAAATGGTCTGCTGATGTTATCACAGTGTACAACATGAACTTTCCATCACCAACACCATCTTCCAGCAGCCAGACAAGTTCAGGAACACGTGGATGGACCCCCGCTCCAAACAATGACACATGCTTGACATGTTATTGCTCGCCAGAGGGACAGACGGGATATTCTAGTTACACGCTGCATGAGGGGAGCTGACTGCTGGTCAGATCACCGCCTGGATCAGGAGCAAGATAAACACCCCACTTGCCCTGAAGAACAAATCGGCCAGAGGTAAGCCCCCGAGAAGGCTGAACATTGCTCGCCTGTGTAACAGCAGAAACATTCTGCAAGAAAGAATCCAGGAATTACTGTCAAACATCAACCTCACCGGAGAAGACGCTGGCAAGAAATGGAAAGCCTTCAAATAATCCCTTTACAACGCTACCATCACCTGTCGTCATCAACAACACAGAGATTAAAACTGTGGACAAGTTCTGCTATTTGGGCAGCACTGTAAGCAGCAATGGATCTCTGGCTGCAGAAGTGATGTTACACATCTCAAAGGCCAGCTCTGCCTTTGGCAGACTCTCAAAGAGTCTGTGGCAAGATCATGGCATCAGATTGTGCACAAAGGTTGCTGTGTAGAGAGCTGCGGTTCTGCGTACTCTCCTCTACTGTTGTGATACGTGGACCACGTGCCGCCGACACATCCAATAACTCGAACAATTCCATTAACGATACTTGCACAAGATCTGCGGCATCAAATGGCAAGACAAAGTGTCCAACCTACAGGTCCTGAAGAAGTGTGGCTTACCCAGCATTAAGTGTATACTGATCAAAAGCCAGCTCCGATGGACAGCACACGTTGTCCATATGAAGGACAGCAGAATTCCAAAGGTCTATGGACAACTGAAGGAAGGGCAACGTGAC
>CM065744.1:5319134-5329134 GCA_033310375.1 Conus canariensis | reverse complement strand
AGAGAGAGAGAGAGAGAGAGAGAGAGAGGAGAGTCATTTACTCTAAAATTGCTCTTGGTCTACATTTAAAAGAAAAAGCATTTTCTTCAAAGAGTGCGTGCTGAATTCCAAATGTTGATAAGTGGGACCTGCCATCACACAGTAACAACTGTTTTTCTGGGTAGTAATCACTTGATGTTAACTGCTTGAACTACCTTGAAAAAAAGGATATGTGTAACACATTCAAATGAACTTCAAACCTGTTTCATCGACATTCTGTGCAACAAGCTCATGCTGTCTCACCGATTTTAGTTTGGTTAGTTGATTTTACGATGCGTCAGGGCATGTCATCGAAGAATCAGTCACAGCCTGGCGTGATTTCACGAGCGCAAGTAAGCAAGAGTTATCACTCCTTGGTCAAAGTCCCGCCCCCCAACCCCCCCCCCCCCCCCACACCCTCCTCCCCCTGTCAATACAAGCTTTTATCGCGATTTAAAAATTCTAAATTGTTCATTGTCCATGATCGAAATCATTTCTCAACTCAACCCTGTTCACACTCGTTAGGATGGATACTGTGATTGAGTATAAAGTAAGTATGTGTGTGTGTGTGTGTTTTTTTTTTTTGTTTTGTTTTTTACTAATCTAGGTGTCTTGTTATTTCTAGGACAAGCACCGTGTATTTGGTGCCAGGTACCCTGACAGTCCGTCCTTGGCCCTTGATGCCTGATTTCTGGTACCTGACAGACCTCCGTGTGGTGTCCGCTGATAGAAACAATAATGTTTCAGTTTAGAGTTAACGTCTATGTACTGATAGTAGCCTGTAAGTAAAAATAATGTTTAAGCAAATTTGTTACGAAATATTGTGAGGTACGTTGTGTGTATTGGCCAATGAAAGAGAGAGAGAGAGAGAGAGAGAGAGAGAGAGAGAGAGAGAGAGAGAGAGAGAGAGAGAGAGAGAGAGAGATTAAAATCCCTTCATACGAAAAGAAGTAAGACGCAGAAAAAAAAGAAAGAAGAAAATTTGATTTTTTTAAAAATTTCTTTTTTCCAGGGGAGGTAATGGTATTTTGATCGGTGTTTATTGAAAGAAAGGGAGTTAGATGTATGGTTGCGTGTGGGACTTATGATTGTCTTTGCATGCAAATGTGGATATAGAGACTGTCGTGTGACAGAGAGAGAGAGAGAGAGAGAGAGAGAGAGAGAGAGAGAGAGAGAGAGAGAGAGAGAGAGAGAGAGAGACTCAAGACTCAAAATTTGTATTCAGATAAAGGCCTAGGCCCTTTCTTGAAGGGAGATGTACATGAACTGAAGTAAACAGGAAAAAAAAATCCAATGACATAAACGAACACAAGAATCAAAAGTCAAATAAAGTTTTTCTTGAAAGAGATTTTAAAATACCATTCTACGAGCTCACAATTTGCAACATGTTGAGAGTTTGGTAAAACACACCGAATAGAAACTTGGTCAATTCGTTCTCAACGTATCTATTCATTTTCAATTCAATATAAGGTTCTTTCAGATGAGTAGCATTAAACAGCCTGTACAAAGAAAATTTATCGCTTGTATATAAGCGATCATGCGAGTCCAGCCATCTACAATCAATGATTTTTTGCTTAAAAGATGGTACAAAACCTGCTATTATTTGAACACCCTGATTATCCCAATCAAACGAAAATTCATAAGAATTTAAACAGCGGCGGACATTTGTAACCCATGTCTTCTTACCATTGGAATCTAAATTAAATAACATTTTCTACGCTTTAAAAAGCAATCTGTCTTCATTCTTCTTGTAAATTTCAGCCAGTATTTGATACAATTCACATATGATTGAGGTAAATAGGATATCTGCCTAGTTCGCCATAACAAGATCATTTCGCGTTCGAATATCAACATTAAGAAAGCGTTTCAGTGCAAAGAAATGTCCTTTTTCTATTTCCGTAGTTTTCTCAAAAGCTCATATTTCTGCACCGTACCGTAACATTGGCTGAATCTAAGAGTCAAATAGTTTACTAAACGCACTAAAAGCATTGCAGTCTAGTTTATACAGAATATGAAAAAAGAGAATAATAGCTTTCTTTCCTTTATTAGCTATATTTTGACATACAAAACTAAAACCAGGTCTTGCTGAGAAAGGAATTCCAAGATACTTGTGCGCATTTACTACCTGAACTTTCTCATGTCCATAGTTCCATTTCTCACTCGCTGACAAATATCCACCATTATGAAAAACACTGTTACTTTTGTCCATGTTTACTTTTAGTTCTGATTTACTTGCAGCATCATGTAAGTTATTCAACTGCCTTTGTAAACCGACTACTGTTATAGACAATAACATAATGTCATCAGCGAAAAGTAGAATAAACAGTTCTATGAAATCGAACGTAACTCCGTGAAGACCATTCTCAATTATTTCCAAAGCCAGTCCAATAATAAAGATGAAACCAAGACCGGACTACGAACATCTCCTTGCTTAACACCACATGTACATTTTAACGCATCAGACAATGATGCCCCAGATCTTATTATTGCCTTTACTTCCTCATACATACATTTAACTCGGCGATACAACTTACCCTTGATTCCGTTCTTGATCAAAACTGGCCACAATAACTTTCTAGAAATAGAGTCAAATGCCTTTTCAAAGTCCACAAAGGCAACATACAATTTTTGTCATAGGCAAATTGTTTATAGATAGCAGCATACAAAGTAAAGAAATGTTCAATTGTCGAATAACCCTTCTTAAATCCGTCCTGGTGCTCACTTGTAATATCAGTCTGGCTAATCCATTCTTATATATAATTGAACTATATAACCTGCTACTTACGTCACAAAAAGAGATACCTCTATAGTTAATTGCATCATTAACATTACCTTTCTGATAAAAAGGAATAATTATGGATCCTGTCCAGTTTTCGGATAGATTCCATTTTCAAATAAATTGTTGAATAATGTTACGAGGAAATTAACAACGAACGCACCGGATAAAAAAAAACCTCACTTTTAAGTCCATCCAGACCAGCAGAATTACCATTCTTGAGTGTTTCAATGGCATGTAAAACTTCTTCTTTAGATATTGGTCTATGAATTGCATTCTCATCATTGTCTTCAACGGAGATACGTTCAGTTATCTCTGCTTCGGCTTTTTCTAAAACAGTTTTGAAATGATCTTTTAAAGGCTGGGATTTTCTTTTCGAAATCTTGCTTACTGTGTCCCAGAAATACTTTTGACTTTTTACCGAGTTTACCAGTGCATTTATCGTTACGATCTTTCTGTTTCCTTTTATCTAGGTTTTTGCATTCACGTCTCGCAATGCAAAGTCTTTTTCTAATCTTCACAACTAAAGTTTTTTTTTTTTTTTTTTTTTTTTCCCCTAAACCTCCTCAGCAAACTTCGTACTTCACGTCGCCCCCGTCTACATTCATGATCGAAACAATCCTTCTCTTTGACTTTTCTATCTATCTGCATCTTTCTCTTCATATGGCTGGCTTGTTCTTTAACAATCTGATTAAACATGTTCAGAGTTTCATTTACATTTCTATATGCAAGAGCTTCTGCAATTTCTAATTTGTGGTAAGCTTGATCGGAATTGATGGCAAGAGTGAAACGTTCAGCATAAATTTGCTTCCAACAACATTTAATCATAAATTGAGCGTTTTCTACACTAGGCCAGCATCTAATACATTTTTCTGTGTGCTTTTGAATACGCAATAGATGAGGTAAGTGATCAGATTCAACTCTTTCGACAACCCTTAATGTGAGACGGTCATTAAAAAAAATCAAACAAGTTTCCAGATGATAGAAAGTAATCATTGACACTGCTTCCTGTGTCTGAAATATATGTATAACGGCTTTCAAGGTCACCATTACATGCACCATTACAAATACAAATGTCCAAAGCAGTGCACATGTTAAGTACTTTTTTTTCTTTTTCATACGAGTTGAATACAATGTCTTCAGAATAACTCTGTAGTTGACTATTTACATCCTTAATATGGTTGACATGGAGTTCGTGATCATGTAAAGTTTCAGGAAAAATATCAGAAGTCCCTGCATTCATGTCATCACACATCAATACATCAACATCTTCTAACCACAGTAATTTCTCTAAAACTCACTCCTCCAGCATATCTAGTCCGTTATCGAAAACGTTCAATGAGTAATATGGCGCATTTTCTGGGGGAAGAGGAGCACATACAAGCAGGACATCTTTATTTAGTCCTAAAAGATATTTTCCAACATAAACAATAGACAATACTAGCTGTCACAGTCAAGTGGATTAACGCAAGGGAAAAGAGATTTACGAATCAAAACAATAATGGCTCCGGAACATCTCCCATGCAGTGCCAATTATACGGCAGGTTTGAGAAATGTTTTATGATCATGAAAAATGTTATCATCAACATTTTCTACGAACGTTTCTACTAGCGATACGAAATCAAAGGAAGAAACAAAGTGAACAAAATCTTCATCGTTCAATTTTGATAATAGACCACACACAATCCAACCCAAAGATGATTCTGTATTCACAGGAATGTCTACGTTTCTGAGTTTTCACTCAAACAACTATATCCATCCGCGCCACTTGCCTAGCTTTCATCACCCGTTCGCTCATGATCATGGAGATTGTCATCAATTTCTTTTGATTCCCTATTACTGTTTTTACACAACCCATCATTTTTACGTTTGCTTTTATACTTACTTACATTTCCCACAATTACAAACTTACCATTTTCACAACCACCACCAGAGTATATTCCTTACCATGAGTATGAGATCCATTATTTTTATTGCCATTTTTAGATGCACAATTGTCAGATAAACTCGCATAGTAAGCTTCGATTTCCATATGTTCCCCAGTTATGTAGTTACCCTTACAATACATTTCACTCCCAGTGATATAGTCACCTATCACACGGTCATATTTGTCTGTTCTGTTTACAGTCACATGGTCGCCAGTGTCAGTCTCACTTTCAACATCATTGACAGATACATTTCCTGTCGCACTATCTCATCTTTTTTCAGCACATTTCGAAATCTCACAAAACATAGCACAGTTCTTCTTCTTCTTTCATTTAATGTCCACCTTCATCATTTTGAAGGTTCTGACATTTTTGGGGGTCTCCGGTAGCAGTATCAGTGGAAACATGCTGCCCAATAGATCAGCTATATAGTGTGACAGTGGGGTTGGGCAGAAGGGGGAGAAAGGGGATGGGGTGGGGTGGGGAGGGGGAGCAGTGGACACGGCCATGTTTAGGGGGAGACGGGAAATGGGCAGGGGAAGGGGCAGGTGAGAGAGGGGAGGGGAAAGGGCATTAGATCCGGGATTTGAAGCTTTCCACTGAGGATGATGTTATGGCCTCAGATGGAAGGCAATTCCACTCGTTGATGGTCCGTGGAAAGAAGGAATATTTCCTGTAGTTGGTCTTACAGGAAGGAATGAGATAGGGTGACTGGTGGGATTGTCGTGTAGGCCTTGTGGGGGGGGGGGGGGGGGGGGGGGGGTTGGGGGTTGGCCTGTAAGGGGTGTTGATGGTAACCTCTCCATGGTGGTACTTGAAGAGGGTTACAAGAGTGTCTGCGAGAGGGGTCCAGTGCAGCTGCCTAATCATGTCTTCCACACTGGATGTTTGGCGATGCCTATTGACCACCCAGCAGGCAGCTCGACGCTGCACCTTTTCCACTCTGCCGATGTCTTTGGCAGTGTAGGGGTCCCAGACAGGTGCCCGTACTCCAGCATGGGCCGTACCAACGCTTTGTAGGCCTTTTCTTTGATAGTAACTGACCCAACCTTCAGATTTCATCGAAGGAAGCCAAGAGTCTTGCTGGCTTTGTTGGTCATATTATTTATGTGAGTGTCCCAGCTAAGGTCGCTGGAGATGATGACTCCCAGGTACTTTGACTCCTTAGCTGTTTCCAGGTTTTGACCATGCAGTTGGTAAGTGTCAGTTCGCTGTTGTCTCTTCCTGGTGACATGAAGAGTCTGACATTTCTCAGGGTGGAACGCCATCTTCCATCTTGTTTCCCAGCTTGCCATTTTGTTGAGGTCTTGCTGAAGGTTCTCATGATCACTAGGGGAGTCTACCGTCATGTGGCAGAGTGTGTCGTCTGCAAAAAGGTGAGTGGCCGAGGACAGTTGCTTGGGGAGATCGTTAATGTAGAGGAGGAATAGGGCAGGTCCCAGGACTGAGCCCTTGGGAACTCCAGACTCCACAAAAATGACACCCGATATGGTACCATCCACAACCACCCTTTGCTGCCGGCCTGCCAGGAAGTTCTGGATCCAGGTGTTGATCGGACTGGTGATCCCATGGTGCAGTAGCTTGTGGATCAGGAGGGAGTGGCTGACTTTGTCGAAGGCCTTGGAAAAATCTATCACTAGGACGTCAGTTTGTTTCCCTTTTTCCATATTTCCGGAGAGCTCATCCACAAGCCAAAGTAATTGGCTCTCGCAGGATCTCCCCTTCAGAAACCATGCTGCTCCTCGCACAGGATCTTACTGGCTTCTGCAAACCCCCTAATGGTGCTGATCATGATGTGCTCCAGGACTTTACATGGGACACTGCAAGCCCCCTAATGGTGCTGACCATGACGTGCTCCAGGACTTTACATGGGACACTCGCGAGAGAGATGGGACGGTAGTTCACCGGACTGTAACGTTCACCTTTCTTAAATACCAGTGTGACGTTAGCTGTCTTCCAGTCATGTGGCACGATGCCAGTATTGACTGATGACTGGTAGAGAAGTGTCAGTGCTGGTGAGATCTCATCCGCCAAATCTCTCAGAATCCTGGGGGATACTCCATCAGGGCCAGGGGCTTTGCTGCAGTCTAGGCCTTCCAGGAGCTTCTTCACCCCCATCTCCGAGATGTTGATGGAGTCACAAGTAGGACCTTCAGGTTCTGAGCTGAGACCTGTCCATGACAAAAATTCCCCAGAGGAGCATGAGGAGCATGGGCTGAATGCAGACTGGAACTGGGCATTCAATACTTCCGCCTTCTCTTTCACGTCGTAGACCAGCTTGCCGCCTACCTTCAGCGGGAAGACATTTGCTGCTCCTGTACGTTGCGATTTGATATATGTCCAAAAGGACTTCCCCATCCTGTGGTCCAAGCTCGAACTATTATCAGTCAGGTTTTCCGTGAAGGTCCAGTAGGCACGTCGGAGTCGATGCCGGATGTGGCGTTTGAGAACTTTGACTTGGTCCCGGACATTTTCATTTCCTGACTTTTTCCACTTTTTGTACAGCCTGTCTCGTCTCCTAATTGGCTTTTTGGTTTCAGCGTCCACCCAGGGTTTACCGTTTTTAGGCCGCAGAGTTACATGGGGGATGAACTTCTTGGTTGCAGATAAAAGTCCATCTTTGAACTGCGACCATATTTCTTCAGGATTGCTCGTGTCGAGAAAGGAGGCAGTAATGGAGTCTAAAGGTTGCCGGGCAGCTCTGCATAGGCCAGACCAGTCAGCTTTGGAATACTATGGAACAGATCTAGGGTTACAGCGTTGTTGCTGTGCGTGGATCTAGTATTCCATGTATACAAATGTCATGGTCTGACAGTGCTGGCATTCCTTCTGTTTTTGGCACTAGAGATGGGTTATTGGTGAGGAACAAGTCTAGGGTGTTTTCTCCTCTCGTAGGGAAATGAACCATTTGTTCCAGTTCCATGTCTTGGATGGAGTCTACAACATGTGGTGACGAACTGGGTGAGTTGATGTGGTCTTCAACCGACATGTTGTCCAATCCATGGCAGAAAAGTTGAAATCTCCTCCTATGATGACATGAGCACTTGTACCTACTGCTTGCTTCGTAGAGACATCAAATCTCCTTTGGCTGTTTTCGTCGTCTACATGGGGTCGGTAGTACGACGCTACCAAGAGGTGTTTCCTGCCTTTGAGCTGAATCTTGACCCAGATGATTTCGCACTCTGGGACAGCAAGTTCAGTGGCTTTATGACAGGTGAGGTTTTCTGCGACTGCTATCAGTACTCCACCTCCATTTCTGTTTCTGTCTTTCCTGAAGACCTGGTATTGCTTGGGAAATAATTCGCTGGACAGAATTGAGGAATCAAGCCAGGTTTCTGTTGCTATGGTAACATCCGGTTTAGAGCTGAAGATGAGGTTATGCAGTTCTGGAACTTTTCCGGTGATGGATTGGGTATTTATGTTAAAAAAAACCGTAATGGGCGGTTTTGTCGTTTGTTCTGCCGGTTCACACGAGTGGGAGTGGATGTGTGGAGAGGCTTAAAATCTTCCCCAGACTGGTCCTGAAGATGGGAGGTGCAGGCAGTCTGGCCGAGGCCAAACGCGACCGTGTTGTAGTTAGCACCATCGCAAATGATACACCTCTACAATACATCTTTGTTGTCACTGTCGCAGAGCCTGTCATAGGAAGTCGAGTTCATACTCTGGCAGGTTGCATGAAACCATTGCCCACACCCCTCAAAATTGATTCCTTTTTCTTCCCAAGTGACAGACTGGTCACAGGTGCCACAAGGGTATCTTGATCTGGTGCTGGAGCTGTTCTGGTCCACATGGCGTGCTGTGAATGAAAGGTGAGGGGGACGAGACTCTATTGACGCTTTCATGTTGTGCATAAGATGATACCCTAGTGTTAACACCAAGAGTAACGCGATGTCCTTTAGCAGTAAAAAGCTAGTTTGCTTATGAACATAAATTCCAAGAATGAGTTTCTGAATAGGCATGATATTAGATACTTCCTAGTCAGATCTTGAGAGCCACAAATTCATTCTTCATTCCTTTCCTTGGTCTAGAAAAACTCCAGACAGAAAGTAAACCAGGATTACTGTGAAGAGCACAAGTTCGTTTGAAGTATAAATTTTATCCGTTGTACTTGGAGAAGGCGCTCTATCTTTACTGCAAATGTCACAGAGTCCTGAGAGCTCAGTGTTGTGGAACAAAGTTGTTACTTTTTCTTTCCGTTTGAAACTGGAAATGGAAGATGAACGGAGGCAGCCATATTTGTTTACAATGGCGAGTACAGTTCGGAGTCGGAAAATGGTGAAGCACCAGTTGCCTTCGAATATTCAATAAAAACGTACACTCTGCTGGAATTTTTGCAAAGAGATACAATGAATTTAATAGTTTGGCCTTTTGGAAAAAGGGGGAAGGGTTTAAGGCGCAAAAAAATGAAACTTTTTTCCCGCACTCAGGAGAGCATGTCCTTCTCCAGCTGCAACCAGAAACCACGACTTCAGTTAATTACAGTATTAGCCTATGAGGTATATTTCTTTTAATATTCTCGTCATCATTATCGTCATCTCTTACCATACAAGAAACACAATCATTTGACATGTTATGCATTACATGTTCATTTGACATATTGACACGTCCGATACCATTCATGTGTCTAAGCAGTTCAACGTTCGAGCAGAGCGTGTTCTGCACAGGCGTATTGCTTGCCCGTTTTAACTCGGCACAGTTCACTGACCCATTGACTGCTCGCGCCGTGCATATCTTTCCCTGACAGTATGAGGTCACCTTGTATTTTTTGACACCTGTTACACCTTGTAGGCAGGACGATTTTAAATTACAAGGCCGGCAGTATCTTCATTTAAGTGGAACAAGATTATTGCTGCCGTCGAGACCATACTCATTTCCTTCAATAACAAGGTGGTCATGGATCATGAACACCTTTTTGTTTTGGCTTCTGGCTAACTTTCAGTGTGGAGATAGCTTTTTTCTAATCTCTCTCACTCTGAAAGAAAAGTCTTCACCAGCAAAAATCTGTGTATCCTTTAACTTCTGTTTTTCTCGCAGGATAATCTCTTTATCTTTATAAAAGGTACATCGCGCAATAATGGGAGAGTCTGACGTAGAGTTTAAGCGGTGTACACAATCAAATTCAACATCTTTCGAACTTTTTAACTTGTCCGTGACCATGTCATGTACAAGAGCTTCACAGTCCTGCCAGGTCTCTCGTTCCCTGCGTGGAATGCCATGTACAATAACGTTATTTCGTTTGGAACGACCCTCAAGATCATCGATCTTATTTTACCAGAGCTTC
>CM065744.1:5309134-5314134 GCA_033310375.1 Conus canariensis | reverse complement strand
CACTTTTTGAAATCAAGGGCACAAAGGGGTGGCAGAGTGTGCGTGCGTGTGTGTGTGTGTGTGTGTGTGTGTGTGTGTGTGTGTGTGTTGTGTGTTGTGTGTGTGTGTGTGTGTGTGTGTGTGTGTGTGTGTGTGTGTGTGTGTGGAGAGAGAGAGAGAGAGAGAGAGAGAGAGAGAGAGAGAGAGAGTCACCGATTCTTTAAACTGCTCCCGGTGTACATTTGGAAAAAAAAAAAAAAAATCTTCAATGAGTGCGTGCAAAATTCCAAATATTGGTAAGCGGGACCTGCCATATTACATTAAAGGCTTTTCTGGGTAGTGGTCACTCGATGTTAACTGCTTGAACTACGTTAAAAATTAAAAAAAAAAAAAAGGGGGGGGGGGGGGGGGTCTGTGTAACACATTTAACTTTAAACCTGTTTCATCAGCATTCTGTGCAACAAACTCGCGCTTTCTCACCGTTTTTGTACTCCCAGTTCTTATAGTACAGGGAGTACTTTAGAATGGGAACGAAGAAATGCTGTGTGTGTGTGTGTGTGTGTGTGTGTGTGTGTGTGTGTGTGTGTGTGTGTGTGTGTGTGTGTGTCCGTCCGTGGTCAAAATGTGTTCCACTCGCTCCAGACAAAACTACTGGGCCAATCTTTTTGAAAAGTTGTAGGTGTGTTCATTATGGGCCAAAGATGATGCCCGATGTGTTATTTTACCGTTATAGCCGTTACTAACGGCTGTAACGGCCTGTAACGCTTTTTCTTCTTTGTGGAATATCCCACAAAGTACTTGGCCGATCTTTGTGAAAATCAGCAGGTATGTTCATTATGGGTCACAGATGATGCCCATTTACCATTGTACCGTTACTAACGGCTGTAACGGCATGTAAAGTTTTTTCTTCTTTATGGAATATCTCAGAAAGTACTTGGCCGATCTTTGTGAAAATTAGTAGGTATGTTTATTATGGGTCACGGATGATGCCCGATGTTTTAGTTTACCGTTATAGCTGTTACTAGCGGCTGTAACAGTGTTTCTTCTTCATGGAATATCTCAGTAGTACTTGGCCGATCTTTGTGAAAATTAGCAGGTATGTTCATTATGGGTCACGGATGATGCCCGATGTTTTAGTTTACCGTTATAGCCGTTATTAACGGCTGTAACGGCCTGTAACGGTTTTTCTTCTTTATGGAATATCTCAGAAGGTACTTGGCCGATCTTTGTGAAAATTAGCAGGCATGTTCATTATGGGTTGGGGATGATGCCCGATGTTTCAGTTTACCGTTACAGCCGTTACTAACATAACGGCCCATAACAGTTTTTCTTCTTTATGGAATATCTCAGAAAGCACTTTGTCGATCTTTCTGAAAATTTGTAGGTATGTTCATTATGGGTCACGGATGATACCCGATGTTTTGGTTTACCGCTATAGCCGTTACTAACGGCTATAACTGCCCATAACGGTTTTTCTTCTTTATGGAATATCTCAGAAAGTACTTGGCCAATCTTTCTGAAAATGTGTAGGTATGTTCATTATAGGCGACAAATGATGCCCGACATTTTAGTTTACCGTTATATCCGTTACTAACGGCTATAACGGCCTATAACCTTTTTTTTTTTTTTTTTTTTTTTAGCTGTCCCAACCTCTGCGCCACCTCAGAGACATTGCACACACGCCGCTCATTCCGATACCCCGTCCACAACCACAGCTCGGTCGGCCCCGCCGCAGCCCCGGCACCGGCAATCCACAGGGAGCAGTCAATGTTAAGTCGTCAAGAAGCAACCCACCGGAGGAGACACTGCACTGCTGCCGAGTCACTTCGGTGGTGTTCAGTGGCGCCTGTTCTCATCTAACATACGCAGGACACCACCTACTAAGCCCCCTACTGACGACAATAATTGCTTAGTCGCAGAGCCGGCGTGAGTGAGCTCTCCCTCCGGAGGGCGCCACCACGTCCGTCCAACGACAGCCCCCATGGACTCGCCGATACCGTTGACTCGCACGGATCCAAACCAAGACCACAGACGTGGAGAGGACATCGAAATTGAGGTCACCATGAGAGCAGGGCATGAAGGGCCACAGAATTTGAGACATTTTTTTATGCTGATCGATGAGAATGAGGATGATTAAGATGATGCTACGGATTTCCATTTCGGTCTGAGACTACATCACAGGGCTGTACTCTACGCTTCCTTTCATAATATATCCCGGCGTCAACCAGGCCCGAGAGATACAGGCACCTGCAGTGTTGGTCAGGAAATTTGAGCAACACTCTCAGAAACGCATCCATTAAGTGGATGAAACTCGACTGTGTGGTCCCAGTCTTCCCAACTGAGTCCACAGCAAACTCAACTCTGGGTAGCAGCCAGTCGGGGCAGAAAAACCCACATGACTCTGATGGGATTCGAACCCACGACCTCCCAGCTGGGAGCCCATAGGTTTTTTTTTGTCTTTTAGGGAATGTCTCAGAAAGTACTCGGCTGATCTTTCTGAAAATTTGTAGGTATGTTCATTATGGGTCACGGACGATGCCCGACGTTTCAGTTTACCGTTACAGCCGTTACTAACGGCTATAACGACCCATAACGGTTTTTTTTTTTTTTTTTTTTTAAAAGAATATCTCAGAAAGTACGGGGCCGATCTTTCTGAAAATGTGTAGGCATGTTCATTATTGGTCACGGGTGATGCCCGATGTTTAAGTTTACCGTTATAGCCGTTACTAACGGCCCATAATGGTTTTCTTCTTTATGGAAAATCTCAGAACGTACTTGGCCGATCTTTCTGAAAATTTGTAAGTATGTGCATTATATGTCACAGATGATAGCCGATGTTTACCAGAATAGCCATTACTAACGGTTACACCAGCCCAAGACGGTTTTTCCTCTTTATGGAATATCTCACGCGTATTCAGGATAAACTGGGAGTACGTTTATATGCTTTGCATCTTGTTTCTCTTTTTGTTCGTTTGTTTGGTTGGTTGGTTTTTACGCTATATCAGGGCATGTCATCGGAGAAGCAGACACAGCCTCGCGTGATTTCATGCATGCAAGTGAAAAAGAGTTGTCACTCTTTGGTCAAAATCACCGAGCAGAGGGTAATTAGAGTGTCTCCAAAATCGTATTCGGCCATGTGTTAAATACTTTTAGAAAGGAAAAAATGGGGGTGATGGTGGAGGTGGTGGAGGTGGTGGGAGGTTATGCATTAGGCCCAAATCACTCTCCTAAACCCCTGTATAAGTGCGTGTTAGGAAACAGGCGGCCACAGCTGTTCAGAGCAAGTTACTTAGTTTTGAAAGGCAGGGGAGTTTACAGCTCGCCCGCAGCTGCAGAGGCCAAGCCGTGAATGCAGATCAGGGAAAGGGGTGTTTTCTACAGGCCGCTCCCCACCAGCCAGCTAACCGCGCTGTACTCGGTGAACTGAATGTCATCTGTGCATTGCCGGTCTGGCAGCAGTGTGTTTAGCATTGCTGAGCGGCCATTACAAATGAGGCTGTCGGTTTGATAATTAGTGGTTGTCATGAAAAATGTAATATATCTGCGCTCTTGAGATGACTAAATGGCGAATTCCCAACAATTCTTTTAATACCAAACTTGACTAGGTTTATTTTCCTGTAGATAACGGAGATACTGCATGAAAGCTTGTTCGCAAGTGGTCAGGCAGTGTTAAAACAATGACAACACAAACGAAATTGTGCAAAATGACGTCATCACTTTCTGGGTATTCAATTTTCCCTAGTTAACTAGTACACAAGTTTGATACATGCCTCTGCTCGGACTACAGCAACAAAAACGTTGGGTCAGAAATGTGTAAGCCTTGTTCGTTTGCCCTTACACTAAGTGTCTCGCGTGGGATGGGAAAATAAAGCTGTGCGTGGTTATATTGGGGTATCATGTTATTTTTGGTTTGTTTTGTTTTTCAATTTGATTAAACAATTGGAGCTTACAGGTGCGCAAAAGGAGGACAGTGCGCAAAATCGATACATCAGCAGCATTTCTGTAAGTCTAGCCCATAAACATTTGTTAAACGAAACGAAATGGAGAAGGAAAAGAAGAGTCTGACATAAGCATCAAAGGAAAAAAAACATATTAAGTAAAATACAGCTTTTGACTAAGTTGGTTTCTTTTCATGTGTACAAGCATGGTTTTCTTTTTTTTTTTTTTCTTTTTAGAGCTTTTATACTATTAACGTTGGAGGGGTGACAAAACAACAAGAACAAGAACAACAACAACAATCATTCACCTGACTTTCTTCTCCTTAGTCTGTCCATCATATCTAAATAATCTTCACTTTCAGGCATTATCCAGTCAACGGAATTTAACATCATAAAGCCATGGTTTGTAAGTTTGTGAGAACAAAAAACCCAGTAAACTATAGTCCGTTTATGTGATGGACAATTGATCTATATGGATACCAATTATGACTAAATTATGCTAAGTTACAGTTAATTTTAGCGATACGTTCTTCAATCTTATTTTTAATACTAAGTTGTCGTAGGAAAAAAATGGGAACATGTTTTTTTCTATTTTACATTGATAGATGTACATCTTTTCAAACATTATTATAAACTCTAAGGCAGAATCTATTTTAAAGTTTTCATCCACACCAAAAAATGCCAGTTTACATGAAATACTTATATTATGAGTGTGTTCATATTTTTCTTGCAATAAACGTTCGACAGATTTTCTGAAAACTTGTATATATTTGCAGCCCCATAAGAAAGGTTGAATGATAACTCGTTTTCCATTACAAAATGAAGACTGGACCGTATTAGTTACACCCATTGCATTCAAAACAACGTTAGTCGCAATAATTCGATGGATAATTCTTATTTGTAGCAACGTAAGTTTCACATCTCTGATATTACTGCTTAACAACAACAACAACAACAACAACAACAACAAACACACACACACACACACACACACACACACACACACACACACACACACAAACAACAACAACAACAACACCTTTCTCCAGAAGATGTTCAAATTCATTTTCGATAGCCACTTTG
>CM065744.1:5244134-5304134 GCA_033310375.1 Conus canariensis | reverse complement strand
AATACAACATCTGTAAGTAACCATGTCACTGAACAACGACATCAGACAGTTAACCTGTCACAAAACCACAACAGCATTCAGTGTATTGTCACAAAACTAAATATGAGACAGTTATCCTGTCACAGAACAACACAACACGACCATTATTCTATCACAAAAGTACTCTCAGTTATCGGATATTCTGCCACAGAACTAAAGTACCAGTCAGTTATCCTTTCAATGAGCTAAAACATCCGTCAGTTATCATGTCACAGAACTACAACACCAGTCAGTTATCATGTCACAGAACTACAACACCTGACAGTTATCATGTCACAGAACTACAACAACTGACAGTTATCATGTCACAGAACTACAACACCTGACAGTTATCATGTCACAGAACTACAACACCAGTCAATTAACCTGTCACAGAACTACGACACCAGTCAGTTAACCTGTCACAGAACTACGACACCAGTCAGTTATCATGTCACAGAACTACAACACCTGACAGTTATCATGTCACAGAACTACAACACCTGAAAGTTATAATGTCGCAGAACTAACATAACCAGTCAGTTATCATGTCACAAACCACAACACCAGCCAGTTATCCTGTCATTTAACTACAACACCAGCCAGTTATCCTGTCATTTAACTACAACACCAGCCAGTTATCCTGTCATTTAACTACAACACCAGTCCATTAACTTGTCCCATTAACCAAAATACCAGTAACTTATCCTTTCACAGTCAGATATTCTGTTACAGCACCGCAACACTTATCAGTTACCCTGTCACATAACTACAGCAACAGTCGGTTATCCTGCCAACGAGGTAGAACACATATCAGTTATTCTGTCACGACACCAGTCACTGATCCTGCGCACAGCCTCAACACTAGTTAGTTAGCCTGTCACGGAACTACAACACCAGCCAGTTAACATGTCACAGAAATGCAACACGAGTTAGTTTTCAAGTCGCAGCGCCATGCTATCAGTCAGTTATCCTGTCACAGAACTAAAACACCAATCAGTTATCCTGTCACAGACATACAACATCAAGCAGTTATCCTGTCAAAGACATACAACAGCAATCAGTTGTCCTGTCAAAGACATACAACAGCAATCAGTTTTCCTGTCACGGAACTACAACACCAATCAGCAATCCTGTCACAGGGCTGAAAAACACGCCAGTTATTCTGTCACAGAGCTAAACCATATGTCAGTTATTCTGTCAAAAAAAACAACAACTACAAGTCAGCTATCATGTGACAGACCAGCCAAACCAGTTAGTTATCATGTCACAGAAGTACAACACCAGTCATTTAATCTATATCACAGAAGTACAACACCAGTCAGTTAATCTATCACAGAACTACAACACCAGTCAGTTAATCTATCACAGACCTACAACACCAGTCAGTTACACTGTCACAGAACTGTAGCACCAGTCAGTTATACTGTCAGAGAACTGTAGCACCAGTCAGTTATACTGTCACAGAATTACAACACTAGTCAGTTATACTGTCACAGAATTACAACACTAGTCAGTTAACTGTCACAGAACTGCAGCACTAGTCAGTTACACTGTCACAGAACTGTAGCACCAGTCAGTTATACTGTCAGAGAACTGTAGCACCAGTCAGTTATACTGTCACAGAATTACAACACTAGTCAGGTATACTGTCACAGAACTGTAGCACTAGTCAGTTACACTGTCACAGAACTGTAGCCCAGTCAGTTATACTGTCAGAGAACTGTAGCACCAGTCAGTTATACTGTCACAGAATTACAACACTAGTCAGTTATACTGTCACAGAACTGCAGCACTAGTCAGTTACACTGTCACAGAACTGTAGCACCAGTCAGTTATACTGTCAGAGAACTGTAGCACCAGTCAGTTATACTGTCACAGAATTACAACACTGGTCAGGTATACTGTCACAGAACTGCAGCACTAGTCAGTTACACTGTCACAGAACTGTAGCACCAGTCAGTTATACTGTCAGAGAACTGTAGCACCAGTCAGTTATACTGTCACAGAATTACAACACTGGTCAGGTATACTGTCACAGAACTGCAGCACTAGTCAGTTACACTGTCACAGAACTGTAGCACCAGTCAGTTATACTGTCACAGAACTGTAGCACCAGTCAGTTAGCCTGTCACAGCACTACATTGGCAATCAACGGACCTGTCATAGAAATAGAATACCAGTCAGGTGCCCTATCACATCGCTCATTCGACCCGTTTTCTTGTCACACAGCTAAAATGCTGGCTATTTGTACTTCCATTGAACTAAAGGGCGACCTGTGTTTGCTGTTCAGGAACTAAAACCCAAGCCCTGTGTCCTGTCATTGAGCTAAATGTAAGTCATGTGTCCTGCCACAGACCTGAAATGCAACCCACGTGTCCTGTCACAAAATCACAATACATACCAGTTGTCCTCTCACAAAAGCACAATTTCAGTTGAGTGCCTTGTCGGAGACAGACACCATACAACTGTCAGGTCACATAACCACAATAATGCTCAATTGTCTTTCGCTGAGTTACTCTGACAACCACAATAATGCTCAATTGTCTTTCGCTGAGTTACTCTGACAACCACAATAATGCTCAATTGTCTTTCGCGGAGTTACTCTGTCAATCTGTTGCTGTGCCACATATCCACGATGCCAATCAGGTGTCCTGTCACAGAACCACAGTGCCGGCCAGCTGTCTTGTCACAGTACTACGAAACTCGTCAGGTGCCTTGCTACAGAACTGCTACATCTACGAGTTGTCGTGTCACAGAGACTTAATCCCTGTGGCTTGTACCGTCCAAGAACTACAGTGTGCCGACCAGTCGTCCTGTCACCGTAACACACAACGTATAAAGTGCCCCGCTACAGAATTATAATACCAAAATTTAGCCTGTCACAGAGATCACAATACAAACGAGTAGCTCCACCATATAACTACAATTATAGTGAATTATCCTGTCACAAAATTACAATACCAAGAAGTTGCCCAGTTATGAGTTACAATATCAGGAAGTTGTTCTCTCACATAATTGAAATACCAGGAAGTTGGCTTGTAGTAGAATTACAAGACCTGTGAGTTACCCTGTCATGAAATTACAAAACTTGTGAGTTACCCTGTCACAAATTTTGATACTGGGAAGTTGCCCGGTCACATGGTTACAATACTTCTGAATTACCCTATCACAGAATTACATCGCCAGTGACTGGTTCTGACACAGAACCACGGTATCTATGCGTTGTCCTGCCACAGAATTGTAATAGTAGTGAGGTATCCTGCCATAGAACCACAATGTCTATGAGTTGTCCTGCCACAGAATTGTAATACAAGTGAGGTGTCCTGTCGTAGAACCACAATACTGAAGAGTATTCTCATGACAGACTTCAATATCAAAGAGTTGTCCTGTCACAGAACAACGATGTCTATGAGTTTTCCTGTCACAGAATGACAATACCAGCCAGTTGCCCTGTCACAGTACTAAACACCAAGAGGCTGTACTGACACAGAGTAGCAATGTCAAACAGTTGTTCTGTCACAGAGCCACTATGTCAATCAACTGTCCTGTCACAGAACAGCTATGTCAACCTGTTGTCCGGTGACAGAAACACAATGAAAACTAGTTGTTCAGTCACAGTAACACGATACTTACAGATTTTATCCAGTCACTGAATTGCAAAACCTGTGAACTGACCTGTCACATAACTGCGATGTCCAATATTTGTCCTGTCAAGGAACCAGAGAACCACAATGTTAATTGCTAGCTGTTCCGTCACAAAACATCATGTCAACCAGCTGGTCTGCCACAGAACAACGATGTCAACCAGTTGTCCTGTCACGGATAACGAGGTCATGAAGTTGTTCTGTCACAGAATAATGATGTGAACCAGTTGTCCTGTCACTATGATGTAAACCAGTTCTCTTTTCACAGAATTACGATGTCAGTTAGTTTCCATGTCTGAGACCGACGATGTCTATCAGTCTGAGAACTGCAACATCGGTCAGTTTTCTTGAGACGGAACTGAGATGAAAATAATTCTTTCGTCACAAAACTACAATGTCGATCAGTTATCCTGCCATAGAACTAAAACGTCTATCAGTCTTTGTCACAGAACTATGATGTCCATAAGTTGTACTGTCGAGAACTACATTGTCAATCAGTTGTCCTGTCACAGAACTACATTGTCAATCAATTGTCCTGTCACAGAACAACGTTGTCAATCAGTTGTCCTGTCACAGAACTACGTTGTCAATCAGTTGTCCTGTCACAGAACTACGTTGTCCCTGTCATAGATTTACGATGTGTATCAGTTATCGTGTCACAGAACTATGGTGTTCATAAGTTGTCCCGTCACAGAACTACGTTGTCAATCAGTTGTTCTGTCACAGAACCACGTTGTCAATCAGTTGTTCTGTCACAGAACCACTATGTCTATCATTTGTCTTGTCACAGAACCACAATGTCTATCAGCTGTCCTGTAAGAGAATTGCGTTGTTTATCAGTTGTCCTGTCAATGAACTACGTTGTCGATCAGTTGTCCTGTCACAGAATTGTGATATCCGTCAGTTGTCCCGTCAAAAAGCAACATTGTCCGTGAGTTGTCCTGTCACAGAACTACAATGTCCATCAGTTGTCCTGTTACCGAACCATGATGTTCAACAGTTGTTCTTTACAGAACTGCGTTGTCTATCAGTTGTCTTGTCACAGAACTACGTTGTCCATCAGTTGTCCTGTCACAGAACTACAATGTCCATCAGTTTCCCTGTCACTTAACTATGATGTAAATCAGTTGTCTTGTCACAGAACTATGATGTCCATCAATTTTCCTATCACAGAACTACGTTGTACATCAGTCACACTGTCACAGAACTATGATGTCCATCAGTTATCCTATTACAGAACTATGATGTCCATCAGTTGTGCTGTCACAGAATTACGTTGTCCATCAGTCACACTGTCATGGAGCCGCAATGCTAGCGCGATATCCTGTGATGTAACAGCAACAGAAATCGGTTATCATTGTATACAACAAAAGCACCACTCAGTTGTCCTGCCACAAAAAGACAGTACCTATCAACTGCTTCATTAAAGACTGAAAAGACACAATCATATTCCGAACATGTGCCATGTCTTTCAGAACATTTTTGTAGATGATATAACACACACACACACACACACACACACACACACACACACACACACACACACACACGCACACGCCTGCACGCACACACACACACACACACACACACACACACACACACACACACACACACACAAACACACACACCTGTCAATAATCTTTTGTTTCTGAAGGATCCAAGACCTATGGCACTGTTTGTGATTTGATCCATATAACTGGAGCTTGTCATTATTTCCAGGACTTGCGATAGTACGATCTATGTGGTGACGAAGGTTCCAGAAAAAAAGACACCTATGACACACCCTCCTACTTCACAACGTATGAAATCGACAGAAACGAACATAAAGCGAATATAATTGAAAGCATAGTTAGAAAACCCCACACATCTTTCCAAGAGAGAGAGAGAGAGAGAGAGAGAGAGAGAGAGAGAGAGAGAGAGAGAGAGAGACAGAGACAGAGAGAGAAAAGAGAGAGAGAGAGAGAGAGAGAGAGACAGACAGACAGAGACAGAGAGAGAGAGAGACAGAGAGAGAGAGAGAGACAGAGAGAGAGAGAGAGAGACAGTGAGAGAGACAGAGACCTGCAAGGTTGGCCCATGACTTGGGTGAATCACTCACTGTAACATAAATACATGTGTTTGTTTGTTTTTTAATCATATCTGTTTACCACACAAACCGAATTTACATTAAAATCTAATGTTTGCTGGAACTGACATTGATTGACAGAATATAAGAACAGGTTGATGGACAGGAAGCCCCAACTGAAAAATAAATAAATAAATAAATAAAATGAAAACGACAAAATTTCTTGGACACTGAACAAGAAATGCACAGCCACAGAAGAGTTGGTCTTGGCCTTTCCTTATACAGACATACGAGGTACGGCGAGGGATGTAAGGGAAGAGTACTCGTGACAGCAACAGCAAGACGTGCAAGAGTTTTCTGTGGCCTGGCGGAGTACGGACTGCAAGCAGTGACGCCGAACAGCAAACCGGACCGGGCACTCCCCTCCCGCACCCTCCGTTCTCCCCACTCCTACTCCCATTACCCCTCTTCCCACCTCTTCCGCCCCTCCCGTTCCCAGAGAAAATAAAAAAAAAAAGAGTTCGAACTCACTGCGCTTTTATCTAAACTGAATAACAAACATGCTTTGGGTGATGAAAGACGTTTCATCCAGTAGATGATCTGACTGCAGCCAACCATGAACGCCAAGAGAAGCCAAGAACGCATTATGGCACGGTGGTCGTCACCCCCCCCCCCAAAAAAAAAAACGGTATTATTACGCAAGGCAAATGAATAAAGTGATAAATACATAAGTAAATAGATGAATAGATACATAAAATAGAAAAAAAAAAACAAAACAAGTAAATAAAACCGGTAAGATGGTGCACATACTTCACTGGACATACGTGGACCATTTCCTCGGGAGATGAATGACTTACAAGTAGCTGTGTCACAAACTTCTGTGTGCTTTTAGAACTCTAAGATCATGCTGCGAAAGAAGGGATATGTCCTTTTTTATACTCTTGCAAACCGCTAATGCTTCTGGAAGTCATTAAGGTCACAAGTTGTCAATGAAGGGATTAACGCTCAAATGCAGGTTAACACAAACGCACAGAAACTCACATATGATTATACTCCTGTAAGTTAGCACAAACTCATGCAAGCACACATGCACACGAATACAGACACATATGCGCCTGTGTGTACATCTGCCCGCAATTTACATGTTGACAGACATACATGCAGAGGTCAATAAACGACAATGCAAACACTTTGTTTTGGTGATATTAGTCTTTGTCTTTAACACTGAGAGCTGTAAAACTTTGTATTTGTTCAATGTGACAGCCTCAACTGCTTGTAGGGGTGAAGTGGCAGGTCGATCAATGGGTTCATGAGAGGGATGGTAGAACGGTGGTGGGGGGGGGGGGGGGGAGGGGGGTGGAAGGTTACACATTCTGCCCTGTTATTGATCTCTCTCTCTCATTCTCTGCCTTTGTTCCCTGCGTTCCACCCCGTCCTTTCCCGCCAAACCTTTGTCTGCTCCTCTTTGTTATGGGATTGTGAGTTAATTTATAGTTTACTTCGTGTGCGTCTTCTCCACTTAAACCGGTTCCTTTGTTTCCCCATCAATGTTTGTTGGATGGTGTGCAGTGAACCACAAGGAATTAGAACAGAGTACACATTTCTATCTTTTAGTTCATCCCCCCCCCCCTTCTTTTACCCCCAGCGGGCGTGGCTGACATGCAGTAGAGGGGAAGGGAGTTAAGGGTGGGAATGGTCAACGGGTTTACAGTTTTGTGTCCCTGTCTCATTGTTACTCCCACGAAAGGGCATATTTATTCATACAAATGCGCATGCGTTCCAAAACACACACACACACACACACACACACACACACACACACACACACACACGCACACACACACACACCACACACACACACACATACACACATTCACAAAAAAACGTCCTAATGAATACTTATACACATTTATTTTCGAACGTGCACATATGGTTTCACACATGCAAAACTCCAAATAAGAAATAAGGCCAAGAAAATAAGAAATACATAAATAAATAAAAAGGGATGGGGGTGGGGGTGGGAGACAGGAAACGGTGCAACTTTTTGTCAAAACTGTTGTGTCTTCGTGAATGAGTTCAAATGATGATGATGATGATGATGATGATGATATCGATGATGATGATGGTGATGATGATGATGATGATGAATATTGTTATTCTCATTCCTATAACTATTATTATCTTTAATTTCTTGCTGCTGTTGTTGTTGTTATTATTATTATCAATATTCTTCATCCTCTTCATCTTCTTCTTCTTATTATTTCATTGAAGGAGTAGATTTCAGGAGTTTACATTCTTTTCCTCAAGGCTGTGAACTCGACATGCATTTTAACTGCGTCTTTTGACATATCCCACGTTTTTTTCACTGCAAAGCGGGAAATCCGAGAAGCATATAATTCAGTGCTGAATGCCGCGCGCGCGCGCGCGCGCGCGCGCGCGCGTGTGTGTGTGTGTGTGTGCATAAATTGTACAGTACTGAGTTCAAATGTTGCTTCATTGATGTGCCAAATGATGTCAGTACTTGTTTGTAGGATGTAAATGTTGCAATCTATTGATGCGTGGGATGTATTTGCTCGGGTATCTAATTTGTGTTGACAACAGCCACTGTGTTATTTTGTACAGCATAGTTCTATAACTTGAGTGGTTAGTAACGTTGTTATGGGCATTTACGCTAGCACGAAGAGTTAAGCATGAATATGGAGAAACTTAGAATCGAATCATTACATTTACTGAATCAAGGTAACTTACACAGAGCAGAAAAGGCTTGCTCACTTTATAAGATAAAAAAAAATCTTTTTTTTTTGTTTCAATGAAACACTCTTTAACTGGAAACTTGAAGATCATTGTAGAGTTAAACTGGGCTTAAAAAGGCAATGGGGACTGTTAACATAGTTGAAAAAAAAACGCTTCTGACAAAAGACACTCACAGTGTGTATCACACAACACAACACACACACACACACACACACACACACACACACACACACACACACACACACACACACACACCTCTCTCTCTCTCTCTGTCTGTCTGTATAAATCTAATCATGATAAAACCTAGGACCATAATCATGTTTTCAATTATTTTCCAGACAGACCACGGTGCCAAATCTCCAAGTGTTAAACTTCATAAATTAAAAGACACACTTGTGTTTAGAGGGACAGGAGCGAGAGAAGTAACGTTTCTCCAGTGAGTGCTCTCATCAGTGTTGTTGTGCTTCCAAGAGGGAGGTAAGCAGGACTAGCTAATGACAGCAGTTTCACTCTATGAAGAGCTCATCAGGTTGCTGCTGGGTCCTGATTATCTGCGGTTAAGAAGCACTTCCACACAGTAAAGGGGGCATTCCAAAATCGTGAGTTTCCACGCCTCATGCAAGTTACAACAAAATATCATTTAAAAAAGAAACAACATAGAAATTAAATTAACAATTGATGAAACTGTGTGCCAAAGACGTTACAAATGAGCTTCTCACCAAAAAAGAAACTAAGAGAGAGAGAGAGAGAGAGAGAGAGAGAGAGAGAGAGAGAGAGAGAGAGGAGAGAGAAGAGAGAGAGAGAGGCAGACAGAAACTAGAGAGAGAGAGAGAGAGACAGAGAGAGAGAGAGAGAGACAGAGACAGAGAGAGAGAGACAGAGAGAGAGAGACTTGTTGAATTTACCGCAACTGAAAGTTCTGTCAGGACTGTACCCAGGGTCACACCTGCAGTGACCCTCAACGCACTGACTGTGATCAATGTCACACTCCACGTCACAAATGCCGCCATATTTCCCTTTCAGAGGTTCTGGGGAAGCACACAGCCAGCATCCATTACCACCAGTTCGTATGCGAGTGCCGATTATGTGGCCATACTCTCTCTCTCTCTCTCTCTGTATATGTACACACACACCACGCACACACACACACACACACACACACAATATATATATATATATATAATTTTATCTCTATATATAGAGATAGATAGATAGATGGATAGATAAATATAACACAATACAAAACAAACTAGTGAACGTTTCCACATGTGTTTCTTCTCCTTGCCAGAGGTTACGTACACGAAAATACTCAAAACAATTCTTCCCAGATGGTTGCCCATAATGAGACAGACAACGTGAACATAGTGGGGCTAGATCAGGACCAGTACACTTGACCAGGGAGTGAACAACTCGATCGGTTCAACGACACGTCGACGCATCATGTTCGGTTCAGCGTTAACCTACGATAGCAATTCTGACAATGACTGATACAATCTCATCAGCAACAAATATGTGTGTGTTTCTAGAAACAGCGAGAAAGGGGTATTCACCTAAACGGCGAACATAATTTGACATGCTTGCCCCACTCCTTGCGCTGAGCGGTGAGTCAAAAAGTAGAAGAATGCCGAGGACAAAAAAAACCCCAAAAAAACAAACCAACCTGACTGAACGCTGCTGCAACAGCAGACTTAAAACAAAAAAGGAGTCATACAAAAACATGTTGCCACACGGTCATAATCGTTGTTGACGAGGTACGCTCACTTCTTTCATTGTCATTCCTGCTCCTGGTCTCTGTTTCATGTCTATCCTCACTTCTCAACTTATTTCCTTTCACGTTGCCATTCTTCTGCTGGCGCCATCTGGACACTATTCTTTTGTACATTTGTTGTGTAAGTTATTTACAACTTGTAGAGAAGACAAATCTAAAACAATGTATGTTTTTTTGTATTGGGTAGCAAATAAGCGGTTTCCCCCCCCCCCCCTTTTCTGTTGTTGTTGTATGTTTTCTAGGTATTTATGTGTGTGTGTGTGTGTGTGTGTGTGTGTGTGTGCGTGTGTGTGTGTGTGTGTGTGTGTGTGTGTTTGGGGTTTTTTTTTGGTTCAGCTCATTTACTCAATGCCATGACTGTTAAAGAATAGGCTGTTGTCTGAACAGTTATGAAAAAAAGTAATCAGCCTAGCCTTGGAGAAAAACAAACAAACAAACAAACGTTAAAAAAAAAACCCCAAAAACTCAGCACTAGAGGGAGTTCTACTGCGTCTTCATTCACATCAAGAAAGCATTTGCACAGAGTCTGGCAGGAGAAGCTGGTGGCCATAAAGAAGACATTTAGCTCTGGGAAAACACATCAGCATCACATGTCATTTCTATTCCTTTCCACCAGCTACTGTTATCACAAAGACCACTTCTGCTATTATTACTATCTTTACTGCTGTCATCACATCATTACCATAATAAGTGTCATCATCATCATCATCATCATCATCATCATCATCATCATCATCATCATCATCATCATCGCCAATGCTGATTATCATCCCATCGTTATTAGCATTACTGTCATCATCATCACCATCATCATCATCATCATCATTACTGATGTCTTTGTTATTGTTGCTATTACTATCTTTGTTATCACTACAATTGTGTATACTAGTACTAGGCTCTATTATCACTAACCCCATCACCAGCAGACAGTTGTTGAAATGATAACAATATTACTTATATATTAAAAACACGTGACTGTGTATGTATGTGTGTAAGTATATGGACACCCCCTCTCACACTTTTCCCCCAATCCTCTCCCATTCCTCTGCTCCAATAATACTGTGAAGCTGTCACTCGTTGATCATCCCTATTCCTTTTCATGTACCGTTACTATTATTTACATTACAGTATCCATCCTCACCACCTTCTTCCTGCTCCAGTAGCACTGTTAACTTTTATTCATTGACCACCTCCACGCCTTTCCACCAGCTACTACTGGTACTAATATTACTTTTATTATTATTGCTCTCAGTAGCACTGTTATCACATCATCATTGTCTGTACTATTATCATCACCTTCATATAAAACAACAACAACAACAACAAACAACTAACTCAATTATTCTTATTATTTCGATTAGCATTAACGTCATCATTATATTCATCATCACTACCACTATTGTGATCATTATTATTATTACCAATTATACGTACAATTTTTCTTTTTACTATTATCATTAGTATACCTGTTGGTACAACTTCATAACTGTTACAAATATCCTACCTATTACTAGCATTAATATAATCATTATTCTTTATAATATTTCTGACATTCCAGCTTCCCCCTTTTCCAGCCTGTCATCAATATATAGTTACAATCATAATTATTATTAAAACTGTTAATATACATATTACGATTATTGATATCCCTATTAGATTCCATCCTTCCCATAATGTACACTTTCCTTCTCCTCTTTGTTCTTCCTGTCCTCCCCTCCCCCCCCCTCCGTTTTGTTCCTCCCTTCCCATATTATTGATATCGATACTGCTATTATCATCACTACTATTGATAGTAGTAGTAGTAGTAGTAGTAGTAGTAGTAGTAGTAGTAGTAGTAGTAGTAGTAGTATCTGTTTTTAATTTTTGTATCATATTTTTGATTATCAGTTCAATTATTACCATTACCGTTACTATAGTTGTTAGCATAATCATCATTTCTATCATAAATACCATGGTTAGTATTGATATTACCATCATTACCACTAACATCACCATCGCCATCACCACCAAGACTGTTGCCACGGCAACCATGCTGTTTACGAATCCTTATCCTGCTCTCCTTTCTCCCACACTACAACATCTATAGCCATGTTATCACCAAAAGTGGTATTAATCCTATCTTTTTTCTTTCACTATTCTGATCATCATCATTACCATTATTATCATTCCTATCAGTATTATAATTATCATCATTGCTACCTCGACTCACACATTGTCTCCTTCCTGACAGCCTCGTTTTTATTCAACGCCTATCTTGCACCGAATTGGATGAAAATAATGATTGCTCCTTCATGTTCGTTATCCTGAATGATTTGTAACTTGCCTGAAGAAGACCTGAGAGGTCGAAACGCTTCGTGTTTTCTCTTGTGATTCTTTTGTCTACGGTTTTTAGTGGTGCATGCATTATCACTAACTTATTCTTTTGTCTACGGTTTTTAGTGGTGCATGCATTATCACTAACTTATTCTTTTGTCTACGGTTTTTAGTGGTGCATGCATTATCACTAACTTATTCTTTTGTCTACGGTTTTTAGTGGTGCATGCATTATCACTAACTTATTCTTTTGTCTACGGTTTTTAGTGGTGCATGCATTATCACTAACTTTTCAAATTTGGTTTGATTTCTGCCTGCAGTCGCCTCGCTTTGCAACTAGATCTGCCTTCAGTTTGTTTTCTGTCTACTGGGCATAGTTACGATAGTTTAGTGGACACTCACACTGCAACACTCTAGGAAAAGAGTGGGACCAAGCCACTGCTGATGGAGCAGAATGTCAGCATTGAAGAGATCCAGTCCACAGGGAAAGAGAACTGCTGGTAAAACTAGCTCTAAGAACACCTCTACCACAACAGCAAGGATGGCAATGCCTCCTCTCCAGGGAAAACCAAGTGACCATTAGGAGGAATAGAACTGGACAACCCCAGGCTCAGACATAACTGTAGTCTGCGTCACATGTTGGGGATTCTGCTACATGCTCCTGGAACATTTTCGCAATGATAGTGAACATCTCTAGCACTGTCTCCTCTGCTCCTGAACCAAGGAGGAGAAACATACTCTGCAGACACGCCATTCAGGGAGACACTCTGTTCATCAAGGAGCAGAAACATGTTCTGCAGACACGCCATTCAGGGAGACACTCTGTGGACCAAGGAGTAGAAACAAGTTCTGCAGACACACCATTCAAGGAAACACTCTGGGGACCAAGGAGCAGAAACATGCTCTGCAGACGCATCATTCAAGGAGACACTCTGTGGACCCATGGAAGAGCTCTGGCACCATGGAGCACTCTAGGGCTTTTGTTTGAACGAACGAAGACGACAGAGTCCATGATGGTATCAACGAACAGGGAAAACTATGAAATCTGATACTCTGTCGTGTACGACAGTAAAAATACTCATGACATTATAAGGTTTATTGCCAGGACATTTACACGCGCGCGCGCACGTGTGTGTGTGTGTGTGTGTGTGTGTGTGTGTGTGTGTGTGTGTGTGTGTGTGTGTGTGTGTGTGCGCGCGCGCGCACGCGCATGTATGTATGTATGTGTGTGGTGTGTGTGTGTGTGTGTGTGTGTGTGTGTTGTGTGTGTGTTGTTAAAACATACCACATATGGCGCCATGATCAGTTGAAAATGCTGGGTCGCAGAAACACACAGAACCCAAGCATTTGGCACCAGCCACGCAGTTCTTTGCTGTACCATTAATAGAGCAAGGGTCACCAATTCCATGTTCTGCACACACACACACACACACACACACACACACACACACACACACACACACACACATGCACGCACGTGCACGCGCACACACACACACACACACACACACACACACACACACACACACACGCACGCACACACTCTCTCACCCCCACCCCCCAACACACACACACACACACACACACACACACACACACGGGCTCTCTTGTTGTTTGTCTTATTTGGCATGCCCCCCCCCCCCCCCCTCCTCACACCGATGATTCTGACCAAGCCATCGACAACTACAGCCAGTGACCACCTGCTGCAGTACACACACGCACCACCAGTAGTGAAGAGGAAGCACTGTAGATTAAGTTTTCATAAGGAATCTCCCAAGTGGAGACACTGCACAATTTCCGAGGTACTGGAATGGTGTTCAGTGCTTCCTGCTCTATCCAGCAAACGCAGAACTCCACTACTAGGCCCACATATGACAGAATTACTGCTCAGTCAAGGAGCCAGCGTGCCTCATCAGCCTCTACCGGAGGGCAATGCTACGTCTGTTCAGCAACAGACCCCAAGGACCCGCCAACACTGACGGCTTTGACACGAGCTAACTGCAGGCATGAACGTGGAGAGTAAATCGAACCTGTCACCAGTAGATCAGGGCTCTGATGGCCGTGTAACCGGATAATAATCCTCAGCCAGGATATGAAGATGATGACATTACTTCCCCTTGGGGACGCCGTGGGATCTTTCAGTGCAAAGAGCTCTCCCACCTTCTGGAAGGTATCAGCTGGCAACTTTCTCTTTCTTTACTGCCATGTACCGTTTGTTCTGCCAGTGTGGACCATTCTCCTGTCTTTGTTCTGAAAGCTCATCAACCTTCTTTTGGAATTTGCTATTCGTTTATGGGTTTGTGTTGTTATCTGGCAATTTTATGATGAACATTGACCACATACTCCAGAATGGATACTAGCTGTCCGTTCTGCAGTGTCTGAATGCATGGAATGTTGATGGACTCCATTATATATACACATTAAGTCAAAACACATAAATCAACTGCGGCACACGAATTCAAAAGATGTTTCACATATCTGTTCAACATTTTGTCTGGACATGTCCTATTCGTGTTAACAGCATCACTTTTTTTTTAAATGGGTAAACACACTTTTCACTGCAGAAACATGAGTTCTTACATTGGCAGTTTGACAATTGGCATCTATAACAACACCAAGTATTTCATTATGGGATGCATTCAAACAATCCACATAGCCTTCTTTTAGGAGATCAGCACCGTTATCTACATCAAAATGAGAATTACACGGCGAATCATCTAGCGGAACATATACATACGTGCGCAGATTATATCCTTTATGGTGCCAAACATAGCGCACCCTATGAAGAAATATCATAATTCACATCATTTCAGATTTACACTTTTTGATAATTCCGGGGGCTGGAATAGATCAGTTGGTAGAGCGCCGGATTCGTAATCCTGGTGATCATAGGGTTGCAGGTTCAAATCTCCGCCGGGCTGTTTCGGTACAGGGGGATTTTTCCCTCGGAGTTAATATTGGTTCTGACTCCATTTCCGAAAGTCCTTCGAATGAAACTATAAACCGAGGTTCCGTGTGTGAACGCTCGCATAACATCTTGCACACACGTAAAATCCCATCACCAACTTTCATTAATTAAGAGAAGGCCAGTGTGGCCGTTGGTAAGGATGTTATACATAGCATGTACCCTGCGTAAGAAATGGAAAGAATGGAGGAAGTAAGGAAACTGAGTGAACAATATTGAATGATATGGACTGGATGACACGAAAAACGACTGGATGAAGCGCCAGCTGGCAGCTCTTCAGTCGGCACTACCAAGGTAGGTAGCCCGTTGTGTAAACGAGTATGGATTGTAAAGCACTTAGAGCTTGGTCTCTAGCCGAGGATAGGCACTATATAAGCATTCATCATAATGTAATAATGATATCAATATGATAATAATAGCAATGATAATAATAGCAATGATAATAATAATAATAATAATAATAATGAACTAAAAAAGAAGGCATCTAGACACATAAACGCGCAAACATACACGCGTGCGCACGCGCGTGCGCGCGCGCGCGCACACACACACACACACACACACACACACACATGTGCTTGCAAACAATGACCATACTAATGAAACTACATAGCATGTTTGCTACTGTATCAGCAGTTAAGGGGGGAAAAAAACAAAGATGAAGATTTCAGGCCGCAGTCTAGTAATACAATTAATTTGTACTAGTCACGCAGTCATGATCAACTGTCATGCACAATGACAAATGAAAATCAAAGTGCTGCTTATACAGTGCAATGAATGGAAACGTAGTGGATGAGCGCGGGTGATTGAGAGAGAGAGAGAGAGAGAGAGAGAGAGAGAGAGAGAGAGAGAGAGAGAGAGAGAGAGAGAGAGAGAGAGAAAGACAGAGAGAGAGAGAGACAGAAACAGAGACACAGAGACACAGAGACAGAGAGACACGCAGACAGACAGACAGACAGACAGAGACAGAGAGACTGGAGAACACACATTCTGGTGTCCTGACACTCACGGCAGTGTGTTAACCAGTCACAGTAGGTCCCGGCCCGGCAGAAGATGTTATTGGTATCACTGCAGTTGCCGTCCAGGCCCAGTCCTGGGAACACCAGCACATGTCAAGACAATGAAGGAAAAACAAAAACAAAAACAAAAATGCTGAGTGACTACACTGTCGGCAGTTAGTACAAGGGAAAACAAGCTGGGTTTCTACACTGGCGGCAGTTAGTACAAGGGAAAACAAGCTGGGTTTCTACACTGTCGGCAGTTAGTACAAGGGAAAACAAGCTGGGTTTCTACACTGTCGGCAGTTAGTACAAGGGAAAACAAGCTGGGTTTCTACACTGGCGGCAGTCAGCGCACGGGAATACAAGCTGGGTTTCTACACTGTCGGCAGTTAGTACAAGGGAAAACAAGCTGGGTTTCTACACTGTCGGCAGTTAGTACAAGGGAAAACAAGCTGGGTTTCTACACAGTCGGGAAGTTAGTGCACGGGAATACAAACTTGGTTTCTACACTGTCGGCAGTTAGTGCACGGGAATACAAACTTGGTTTCTACACTGTCGGCAGTTAGCGCACGGGAATACAAACTTGGTTTCTACACTGTCGGCAGTTAGTGCACGGGAATACAAACTTGGTTTCTACACTGTCGGCAGTTAGTGCACGGGAATACAAACTTGGTTTCTACACTGTCGGCAGTTAGCGCACGGGAAAACAAGCTGGTTTTCTACACTGTCGGCAGTTAGCGCACAGGAATACAAACTTGGTTTCTACACTGTCGGCAGTTAGTGCAAGGGAACACAAACTTGAATTCAACACTGTCGGCAGTTAGTGCACGGGAATACAAACTTGGATTCTACACTGTCGGCAGTTAGCGCACGGGAATACATACTTGGTTTCTACACTGTCGGCAGTTAGCGCACGGGAATACAAGCTGGGTTTCTACACTGTCGGCAGTTAGTGCACAGGAATACAAACTTGGTTTCTACACTGTCGGCAGTTAGTGCACGGGAATACAAACTTGGTTTCTACACTGTCGGCAGTTAGTGCATGGGAATACAACCTTGGTTTCTACACTGTCGGCAGTTAGTGCACAGGAATACAAACTTGGTTTCTACACTGTCGGCATTTACTGCACGGGAATACAACCTTGGTTTCTACACTGTTGGCAGTTAGTGCACGGGAATACAACATTGGTTTCTACACTGTCGGCAGTTAGTGCACGGGAATACAAACTTGGTTTCTACACTGTCGGCAGTTAGTGCACGGGAATACAAACTTGGTTTCTACACTGTCGGCAGTTAGTGCACGGGAATACAAACTTGGTTTCTACACTGTCGGCAGTTAGTTCACGGGAATACAACCTTGGTTTCTACACTGTCGGGAAGTTAGTGCACGGGAATACAACCTTGGTTTCTACACTGTCGGCAGTTAGTGCACGGGAATACATACTTGGTTTCTACACTGTCGGTAGTCAGTGCACGGGAATACAACCTTGGTTTCTACACTGTCGGCAGTTAGTGCACGGGAATCCAACCTTGGTTTCTACACTGTCGGCAGTTAGTGCAAGGGAATACAACCTTGGTTTCTACACTGTCGGCAGTTAGTGCACGGGAATACAATCTTGGTTTCTACACTGTCGGCAGTTAGTGCAAGGGAATACAAACTTGGTTTCTACACCGTCAGCAGTTATGCAAGGGAATACAAGCTGGGTTTCTGCACTGTCAGCAGTTAGTGCAAGGGAATACAAACTTGGTTTCTACACCGTCAGCAGTTAGTGCAAGGGAATACAAACTTGGTTTCTACACCGTCAGCAGCTAGTGCAAGGGAACACAAGCTGGGTTTTACACTGTCAGCAGTTAGTGCAAGGGAACAGAAGCTGGGTTTTACACTGTCAGCAGTTAGTGCAAGGGAACACAAGCTGGGTTGTACACTGTCAGCAGTTAGTGCAAGGGAACACAAGCTGGGTTTCTGCACTGTTGGTAGTGGAAGCAAAGGCATGAGACATGGTTTTCTACACAGTCGGCAGTTATTGCAAGGGAATACAAGCTGGGCTTCTACACTGTCTGCAGTTGGAGCAACGGAATACATGCTGGGTTACTTCACTGTCAACAGTTGTGGAAGAGATGACAAGCTGGCTAACTACACTGCCAGCAACTGAAGCAAAGGTTATCACGCTGTCCAGTGAACAAAACGTCACCAAAAGGAACAAAAAGGAATAGCTAAAATCTGCTTGATTCCAACGACGCTTCTAAGCAAAGCTAAGCTCTGTATTTGTTTATTGTTTCTAAATTATTTGTCGGGTTTTGTTTCTCTTGCCTGGCCTGCAGTTGATCGTAGGGACCTCGGTGTCACCATTTGTCTTGTGACATTTGCTAAGCAGCGTGGTACACCGTAAAAGACCTTGGAGACCTCTGTATTGTCTTTTGGTTTGTTCTAGTCATTGGGTAATCTGGTAACAGACTGCAACAGACACAATTATCCTCTGTATTGTCATTTGGTTTGTTCTATTCATTGGGTAATCTGGTAGCAGACTGTAGTCGATCTAATGGTCCTCTGTACTGTGTTGTCATTTGGTTTGTTCGATTCGCTGGGCAGTGTGGTAACACCCTGTGTGGCACCCAAGGGTCCCCTGTATTGTAATTTGGTTCAGTCAATTCGCTGGGCAGTCTGGTAACGCTGTCACAGACCTCGGGGTTCTCTGCATTGTCATTTGGTTCATTCCATTCGCTGGGCAGTCTGGTAATGTGGTTCTGGACCTCATGGGTCTATGCATTGTCCTTTAGTTTATTCCATTCGTTCAGCAGTCTGGCAACGTTGTTCTGGACCTCAGGGTTCTCTGCATTGTCATTTGGTTTATTCCATTCGTTGATCAGTCTGGAGCAACTGTTGTAGATTACAGTGTTTTTGTGTCGTCGTTTCTGTGTTTATTGTTGTGGAGTCTGTTAACACAATGTGGAAGAATGAATTCTGGGTCGACTGTATTATCACTTGGTTTGTTCCATTCTTAAGCTGTCTGAAAACACATTGTAAAAGATTTATGATTCATCTGTACTGTCATTCGGCTTGTTTCAATCATTGCGCAGCTCGCTAACACTGTAGAAGACATCAGCGTCACCTATTGTGTCATGAGGCTTGGTTCATTCAATGGACAGTGTAGCAATACTCTTTAAAAGACTTCAGGTTTCTCTGTGCTGTCATCATTATGTTTCACTGGCTGGGCAACCTGGCATTGCACTGCAGAAGACCTATGAGTCCTCTGCATTGCCCTTTGGTGCGTGTCCTTTGTTAGGCAGTCTGATTATAACACTGTAGTAGACGCTATAGACCGCTACGTTGTCATTTGGTTCATTTCATTTGTCAGCCAGTCTCTAGCAGCACACTGTAAAACACTTCAGGATCTTCTATATCATGGTTTTGTTTGTTGCAGTCACTGTAAAAGACCGCAGTGTATTATCATTCAGTTCACTTCATTCTTTGAGCAAGCCGGTAACATTCTGTAACAAAACTCAAAATCCTCTACACTGCCATTTGGTTCGTGCCATACGTTGGACAATCTAGTAACTTGCCGTAGTAGGCCTTTGAGTCATCTTAACTTGTCATTCGGTTGTATTCATTGGGTAGTTCGTATTACTTGTTGGGCAGTTTGATAACACAGTGTAAAAGATCTCAGGGTCCCCTGTGTTGTCACCTGGCTTATTTTGACTGGTTGGACGGCCTGGTGACACACTGCCCATTTTTCAGTTTGAAATAACCAGGTTGTTCTGAGTAGCAGACCTCAAGGTCCTGTGTTTTGCCATATGTTCCTTTTGTTGGGCAGTGTGGTAACAAACTCTAGTACACCTGAGGTTGATCTGTATTGTTATTTTGTTTGTTCCATTAGCTGGGCAATGTGGTATCTGCCATGCCTTTCTTTTGTTGGACAGTGTGGTGACAAACTGTAGCACACCTCATGTTGATCTCTATTGTCATTCAGTTCGTTCCATTCACTGGGCAATGTGGTATTGTGACTTATTTTCTGAGTAAATGATACCTTAGTGATGGTGGTAGGGGTGCTGACTAAATAGTATGTCGACAATTTGGCAGTATTCTTTTCCTTGCCACGATTAACGTGTGTGTGTGTGTGTGTGTGTGTGTGTGTGTGTGTGTGTGTGTGTGTGTGTGTGTGTGTGTGTGTGTGTGTGAGTGTGTGTGCGTGCGTGCGTGCGTGCGTGCGTGCGTGCGTGTGTGTAAAATCTGATATCTCCAGCAGGACCCATCAAGGGCAGTGTGTACCCACAGTGACTGTCCCTGTTGCAGCTCTTGAGGTTGGCCGTCAGTGTCCTTACGCCTGTTGAAGGTCTGCCGTAGTCACGCTGTTCCTGCTAAGGAGCATTTAGGGGATTCTGCTGTCCTTAGTGCTGATGGCGTGTCTCACCCACTGCAACTGACTCTTGATGAGCAGACCATACATGCTGCCAAGTCTACATTTTTCTACAACCTGAAAGCTGCACACTTCGACTGGCCACCTGACGCTGCATGCTGATGGAATCGTCACACCTGCTGGATGTGTCATTGATAGGTGATCCAGGTCTCACTGCAGTAGAGCAGAGCACTGGAACCACTTTTGACGGATGGTCTGATGCTGACATTATCTGACATTGTGATCGTCTGCCTTTCACAGTTTGTAGTGTCACTTCAGCGTCCAGAGTTCTGTGGCTAATCACAGTGCTGCCATGATAGCAGAACGTGACCATGGTCACGATCTCTGTGCTGGTAATGACAGCAGGTGGTGGAGCTGGAGTGGCGGTGGCCTGCAGTGGTGAAAATGAACATGGACTGCTTTCCAGACACTAACACTTAGGCTTGAACATATGTAACCTGATGCAAACCAATCGGTCGTGCACTGCGTGCACTCATCACAGTATGTGGCCATTTCCAGTTGTCTGCAGACAGCAACTCTTGCAGAATGGCAACAAAATACTCGTTCTGCTCTTAAGCTTGAAAAGTTTGTCATCCACGTTAACTGATTACACACACACACACACACACACACACACACACACACACACACACACACACACCTCCCCACCCTCACTCTAGCAGTCTCCTATGGCGTCTGTCAGCACTGGTGCAAACAAAAAATTTTAATAGAAAAAAACAAACAAACAGGCACAGCTTTGGTTGACTCCATTTTTCACCGGCAATGGGTTTAATACATTTCTATTTTTATGACTTTGCCTCTCTTTCCTCGTGAAAGGAAAATATCAACGCCGTGAACTATGCGACACAACAAAGCATGGGAAGAATCTTCAAATAATGTTTCAAATCAACAAAAACCACATGGAATGCAAGTTTCTGCTATCATTAGTTTTCTTGCAACTGGCTTATAGTGGAACCCATGTCGCTGGTCCCCACGCCTTCTCTATAGCCACACTGAGATTCATAGACTATGCTGCCAGCATTGTGTATGGTGATTTTTGATCAGTAAAGCTCTGGTGACACTTAGCATTACAAATGGAGATCGCAAACTAATGGAGGAACATTTTGATGTTGCTGACACTGCCTGCAGGTTGCAAGTCTTGCCTTTTTTCCTCTTTGTTCAACTCACTGAGCGTCTTTGCTTGCTGGCAGTTGTTTCTGGTTGTTTTTGCAACTCTTGTCATTGAGATGGTATTTTGTGGACCTTACGAGGCCTGCCCGTAAGTTTGTTGATTTCATCATCATCTTAAACCAACAATCGTGTTTGCATTTTGTGCAAAGCCCAAAACAGCACAGTGAAGAAGCTTCCTGAAGGACGTTAACTTTCTTTTCCACGGTCTTCAAGTTCACTAACTGTTAGGAAATTTCGGATCATCTTTTAATAAAACGCTTTGCTGGAGCACATAAGAGCAGTGCTCAACTTCTTCAAGGGATTTCTCTGGCTGATTTCTTCTTGTGTGTCAGCTGAATGTTCGATGCGTTCTGCAGCGATGGCGTTCTGCAGCGATGGCGATCAGTCCAACATCCTGTCTCCCTCACACGGCATGTCAAGATATTCACGTGTATGTCTCTCTGGCACGTGCCACTGCTCCGAGTGAGGATGCATCTGTGAACTTTGATTTTATCTGACCGCTGAGAAGATGGTGTTGGTAATGGGAAGTTCATGCTGAGCTCAGAGATTCTGCAGCACGAATTCAGGGGAACTGCATCGTAAGGTGCTGCTACACCCACGAATGTCAGGCCAGCAGAAGCAATTCCTACTCGCTCGTTATAGCCACTGGCGTTTCTGATCGACGTTCCTCCAGTCGTGTTTCATATGCAAATCTGCTTTCATCCAAAGCTATCATGTCAACCTGGTGATGGACAAGCATCCTGACAGTGGGGGCAACCTGTTGTTGTGGTCTGTAATCTCTGTCCAACCATGCATGTACATTCTATGTCCTAAAGGTCAGGGTCCTCTTCGTTCTCTTATTCATAACAATGTTTAGACAACATTGGTGAATTCCTGCAAGGTGCTTCATGGGGTAGGCTTTGTCCAGGGATTCTTTCTGTCTCCCAATTCCTGGGCAGAGACAGCAGTGCAGTCCCTAAAATGGGATGCTCTCTCCCTGTGGTAAGATATGGCCACCGCATCTACCCCAGTGTATGGTAGGCGACCAAACCCCACAGCTGCCCTGTGCAGAGTCATAGCATAGAACTTCCTGTGGCATCCTCCGCCTGTTTTCTTGACTACTTCGCAATCGCCGCAGGACTTGCACGCTGTTGACGGGACCTCTCTTGATTGAGAGGAAAACTGTCTTTCTGACCGAAGTGACACATTTTAAAGGGAAGAGAACTGTCTTTCTGACCGAAGTGACACATTTTAAAGGGAAGAGAACTGTCTTTCTGACCGAAGTGACACATTTTAAAGGGAAGAGAACTGTCGTTCTGACCGAAGTGACACATTTTAAAGGGAAGAGAACTGTCTTTCTGACCGAAGTGACACATTTTAAAGGGAAGAGAACTGTCTTTCTGACCGAAATGACACATTTGAAAGGGAAGAGGGAGTGCCCAGTGTAACCCCTTGCATCTGACGCCCCAGGGTGCAGACACTCCCTCATGTGTGATGGTTCCATCAAAAGCAGTTTGGTTGTGCAGTGTAATCATCTCCTAGGAAGAAACAGTATCAGCAAAGAATCAACGGCTCTTCCTGCCTTGCACAGTGGCAAGAAGCCCCTACATGACTGTACCCTGGGAAAAGGTTCTAACAGTTCGAGAATACTGGGGTTTGAATACAAAGTTCTCTTTTCCTAGATGGCCTGGTAGATTCAAACTGTTTTAACCCACCCCTTGACAATAAATTGAAAAGGAAATTGCAGAGAAGTGCACGCACACGCACACAGACACACACAGCTATCTATCTATCTCTTTATCTATGTCTCTATACAGACAGATAGATAGATATGTCGTTATATACTGGACAGATAGATAGATAGATAGATAGATAGATGGATATGTCGTTATATACAGGTATGTTGATGGTTTTTATCTTTGGTTTGGCTATGTTTTACCCAGAATGAGGGCAAATAGAGTACTATCTTCGTGAAACAACACTAGTAAATGGAAGTTAAAAGTCCTAAGTTCTTACATTTTTATTGTACAAACTAACTCCATTTTCTTATTAACTGGAAATGTGATATACCAAATTCCCACCGTCAATTATTCAAGCAACTCTGCAACTAAGCAGGAGCTGGCGCTTAATGAGAATGAATTAAAAAAAAACTTATTCAGTATTATCACAGATTTGATTGTTAGTAATCAGCAAATCGATGCCAGAAAACATAGATTACAGACGTTGATGTCTTTTACTGTGATTTGTGGATAAAGTTTAACGCGCGCCCTGCAGGTTCCTTGTGTCCGAACACCAGACAAACTGGCTTGTAAACGTCCTTGTTGGCTGGTGAAACGGATAAGGTTAAGTCACAGTGTGACCAAGGCGCATGGCGGCCTGTGCAAACGATTAAGATACTGTCAGTGAAGGTAGTTTGATGATTCCTCTGTCTGTCTGGGTTGCTACCTGTTTACAAACGAGTGTTTGACCTCTTTGTTCAATTGTTTTATTATTTGAGCGACTGAAGGGTTGCGTGGTTACTTGGCTGAGTAATTAGGCAGTTAATTACTTGAATGCTGTTCGATTGTTTGTGCGCAAATGTGGCTATTTTGTGCGCGAGTAGCTACTGGTCAGCCTGTTTGTTTATTTGGTTGTCGCATCGGTTAGTCTGTGAGTGTTTATTTGTTCAACATATTACACCCGTGGCTCCATTGCAGGGCTGAAAAGCAACAGCCATTATTGGGCCGGGGTGTAGGCCAAACGGGTGAAACGTGATGAGCCGTAGCGTGTAGCACACACTGTCCTGAGGTGGGTGTGTCTACTGAGAAAGAAAAATAGCTTTAGTTGGTTGGTTAATGTGCAAGATGTCCTTTTTGAGTTTGATCATATATGTGGACACTACGCAGATGATTCTTTCCTTATAATTGTGTAACTGCTATGCGGCCCAAATGATGCCTTGTTAGTGAAAATTAGATGTTAAATCATTTCATTCATTGTCCATAGTTCCTGCCGTTCGCAACGGGGAGTTCCATTGTGTGTGTGCGTATACTTATATGTATGTTCATGTATAAAATTGTTATTCGCAATGAAATTATGATCCATGCCTTTAACTGTATGTAACTCTTGCCGTTCGCAAAGGGGAGCCTCTTTATTAATGTTATGATTATGAAATAATTATATTGTTGATCCTGCCGTTCGCAACGGCGATCCCCTTGGTTAATGTTCTGATTATGAAATGATTATGTTTTTGATTGCAAAGATATGTTTTACCCCTACCGTTCGCAAAGGGGAGGCCTTTTGTGCTTTTTTGTTATAAATCCTGCACCTTAATTTTGGTAATGTCTATGTACTGAAGGGACAAGATTCAGGTGTTCTTTGAAGCTAAGACCTATTGTTTTAATGTATGATTTCACAATTCCATTATGAATGTTTGATACTTGGCTTAATTTGAATGTTTTAATCTATCTATCTATCTATCTATCTATCTATATATAAATACCTCATGTTTATGATTATCATTGTTTATGTCTTAATAGGTCGGTGTGGTTGGTTCGATCCAACTGATTTGAAATAAAAGAGAGAGGAAACCAACGAGATGGTGTTGGCGTGGAAGATGATGTGCCCACTCACTCTCTTTCCCATCTCCTACTCCTTTTCCCTCCCCTCTTCTTCACCCATCCTCTTTACACTTGAATGAAAGAAGTTTTCCTTCACTTTTATTATTTACGTCTGTAGCAGAGAGAGAGAGAGAGAGAGAGAGAGAGAGAGAGAGAGAGAGAGAGAGAGAGAGAGAGAGAGGACTTACTGCAGACAGCGTCGTAGTCGCACACAGCCTCGCTCACACAATGGTCCCGCTTTTCCCCATCACACATCTGCCCCAGCTGAATTTCTGCAACAGCCGTTCATGGGATAATGTTCGTCTACCCGGCAACAAATGAACCATTCCATACGTACCTCTACGTCACGCAGGCTAATCTTATCTCTGGAAAATAAATTACCCACAAAAGCACCCGTGTATTTTATCTTTGTGTTTTGAAATTTACATGAAAACGAATAATTCTGTACCAAAAAATTAACTGACATGAATGCAGTTCCACAAGTTCTGTTCGATTTATTATTTTCAAGCATATTCTAATGAAAAAACAGAAGCTTTCAATCGCTTTCAATCGCTTGGAGAAAAAAAGTTTTTTTATTTTGAAACTGTCTGACTCAGGTTATTTTGTTGATGCAGGAAAAATTCACACACACACACACACACACACACACACACACACACACACACACACACAACACACACACACACACACACACACACGCACACACACACACACACACACACACACACACACACACAATAAGCTTTCCTGCATCGTCTTCTGCTAAGAAATAATGTGTTTTGCCAGAAAACTAGTAAAAAGTACTCCTGTTAGGTCTGTGAAGGCACTGTCAAATCGCATTGAATGTTTGGATATAGGAAGAGCCTTAGCACATCCCTTGTAAAAGCCTTTACAGCACCAATTGTTCTTCACGGAAAAACAAAATTCGAAGTACATTTCGCATGATGTGTACAACTTGTTAGTCGTTGACGCCATAAGGCATGGATTCTCCGGGTACTCAGCTCAAAACTGTTCATTTGACACTTTCTTTGAAGAGGGTGCGTCTCCCATTCTGCTGCTTTTTCATTTCATTTTTTTAAGCAAATGACCGTTGGGTTCTGTTTCTGATCGGCGACTGAGGTACAAATTTAACATGTTCGATTAGTGCTCCAGCACAGACTAAAGATTCCCTTTGCTGGAAGTCAATCAGTACTGCAGGACAGAGTTGAGATTCTTCTAGCCAACAGTCGCTTACAGCGGCAACACATACAGTCGATTGGCACAGATCCAAGATTCCCTCTGCTGACAGGTGAATCGCACCACAGCACAGACCCAACATTCCCTATGTTTACAGTTGATTAGTACTGCAGCACAGGCCCCAAATTCCCTTTGTTTACGGTTCATTAGTACTGCAATGCAGACCCAACATTCCCTTTGCTTACAATTGATCAGTGCTGCAGCACTGACCCAACATTCCCTTTGTTTATATTTGATTAGTACTGCAATGCAGACCCAACATTCCCTTTGTTTACAGTTGATTAGTGCTGCAGCACAGACCCAACATTCCCTTTGTTTACAGTTGATTAGTGCTGCAGTACAGACCCAACAATTCCTTTGTTTACAGTTGATTAGTGCTGCAGTACAGACCCAACAATTCCTTTGTTTACAGTTGAGTAGTGCTGCAGCACAGAGTCACGATTTCCTTTGTTGATATTTGAGTAAGACAGCAACAAAGACTCTTGGGGTAAGATGCCTTGAAGCGAAGAAGCTAGCTTCCCTTTGTTTGGGAATACCTGTACAGGAGCTTTCAATTCCTGTTGTGTTTGCATTTGATGTTTGGGACTGGTAATGGCAACGTTATTACTCTTTGATGTTTGGGACTGGTAATGGCAACGTTATTACTCTTTGATGTTTGGGACTGGTAATGGCAACGTTATTACTCTTTGATGTTTGGGACTGGTGATGGCAACGTTATTACTCTTTGATGTTTGGGACTGATGATGGCAACGTTATTACTCTTTGATGTTTGGGACTGGTGATGGCAACGTTATTACTCTTTGATGTTTGGGACTGGTAATGGCAACGTTATTACTCTTTGATGTTTGGGACTGGTAATGGCAACGTTATTACTCTTTGATGTTTGGGACTGGTGATGGCAACGTTATTACTCTTTGATGTTTGGGGACTGGTAATGGCAACGTTATTACTCTTTGATGTTTGGGACTGGTAATGGCAACGTTATTACTCTTTGATGTTTGGGACTGGTAATGGCAACGTTATTACTCTTTGATGTTTGGGACTGGTATGGCAACGTTATTACTCTTTGATGTTTGGGACTGGTAATGGCAACGTTATTACTCTTTGATGTTTGGGACTGGTGATGGCAACGTTATTACTCTTTGATGTTTGGGACTGGTAATGGCAAACGTTATTACTCTTTGATGTTTGGGACTGGTGATGGCAACGTTATTACTCTTTGATGTTTGGGACTGGTGATGGCAACGTTATTACTCTTTGATGTTTGGGACTGGTGATGGCAACGTTATTACTCTTTGATGTTTGGGACTGGTAATGGCAACGTTATTACTCTTTGATGTTTGGGACTGGTAATGGCAACGTTATTACTCTTTGATGTTTGGGACTGGTGATGGCAACGTTATTACTCTTTGATGTTTGGGACTGGTAATGGCAACGTTATTACTCTTTGATGTTTGGGACTGGTGATGGCAACGTTATTACTCTTTGATGTTTGGGACTGGTAATGGCAACGCTATTACTCTTTGATGTTTGGGACTGGTAATGGCAACGTTATTACTCTTTGATGTTTGGGACTGGTAATGGCAACGCTATTACTCTTTGATGTTTGGGACTGGTAATGGCAACGCTATTACTCTTTGATGTTTGGGACTGGTAATGGCAACGTTATTACTCTTTGATGTTTGGGACTGGTAATGGCAACGTTATTACTCTTTGATGTTTGGGACTGGTAATGGCAACGTTATTACTCTTTGATGTTTGGGACTGTGATGGCAACGTTATGTTTGGGACTGGTAATGGCAACGTTATTACTCTTTGATGTTTGGGACTGGTAATGGCAACGTTATTACTCTTTGATGTTTGGGACTGGTAATGGCAACGTTATTACTCTTTGATGTTTGGGACTGGTGATGGCAACGTATGTTTGGACTGGTAATGGCAACGTTATTACTCTTTGATGTTTGGGACTGGTAATGGCAACGTTATTACTCTTTGATGTTTGGGACTGGTGATGGCAACGTTATGTTTGGGACTGGTGATGGCAACGTTATTACTCTTTGATGTTTGGGACTGGTAATGGCAACGTTATTACTCTTTGATGTTTGGGACTGGTAATGGCAACGTTATTACTCTTTGATGTTTGGGACTGGTAATGGCAACGTTATTACTCTTTGATGTTTGGGACTGGTGATGGCAACGTATTACTCTTTGATGTTTGGGATCGGTAATGCAACGTTATTACCTTTGATTTTGAGACTGAATGCAACTAATTCCTTTGAGTTGATGTTGGCAACCAACTCTTTGTTTGTTGATGTGGATAGCCAACTTTTACGTTTAGTGCTGTAAGCAACATTCTTGTTTGGGACTGGAGGCACGTTTCCTTTGTGTTTGGAAGAGCAACAAATTTGGGAAGGCTTGAACGAAAACTCTTTTGTTTGGGAACTGTGATGCAACGTTTTTCTTTGATGTTGGGACTGGTAATGGCAACGTTATTACTCTTTGATGTTTGGGACTGGTAATGGCAACGTTATTACTCTTTGATGTTTGGGACTGGTATGGCAACGTTATTACTCTTTGATGTTTGGGACTGGTATGGCAACGTTATTACTCTTTGATGTTGGGACTGTATGGCAACGTTATTACTCTTTGATGTTTGGGACTGGTATGGCAACGTTATACTCTTTGATGTTTGGGACTGGTAATGGCAACGTTATTACTCTTTGATGTTTGGGACTGGTAATGGCAACGTTATTACTCTTTGATGTTTGGACTGGTATGGCAACGTATTACTCTTTGATGTTTGGGACTGGTAATGGCAACGTTATTACTCTTTGATGTTTGGGACTGGTAATGGCAACGTTATTACTCTTTGATGTTTGGGACTGGTAATGGCAACGTTATTTGTTTGGACTGGTGATGGCAACGTTATTACTCTTTGATGTTTGGGACTGGTATGGCAACGTTATTACTCTTTGATGTTTGGGACTGGTGATGGCAACGTTATTACTCTTTGATGTTTGGGACTGGTAATGGCAACGTTATTACTCTTTGATGTTTGGGACTGGTATGGCAACGTTATTACTCTTTGATGTTTGGACTGGTAGGCAACGTATTACTCTTTGATGTTTGGGACTGGTGATGGCAACGTTATTACTCTTTGATGTTTGGGACTGGTAATGGCAACGTTATTACTCTTTGATGTTGGGACTGGTAATGGCAACGTTATACTCTTGATGTTTGGGACTGGTATGGCAACGTTTTACTCTTTGATGTTTGGGACTGGTATGGCAACGTTATTACTCTTTGATGTTTGGGACTGGTGATGGCAACGTTATTACTCTTTGATGTTTGGGACTGGTATGGCAACGTATTACTCTTGATGTTTGGGACTGGTAATGGCAACGTTATTACTCTTTGATGTTGGGACTGGTAATGGCAACGTATTACTCTTTGATGTTGGACTGGTAATGGCAACGTATTACTCTTTGATGTTTGGACTGTAATGCAACGTTATTACTCTTTGATGTTTGGGACTGTAATGGCAACGTTATTACTCTTTGATGTTTGGACTGGTAATGGCAACGTATTACTCTTTGATGTTTGGGACTGGTATGGCAAGTTATGTTGGGACGTATGCAACGTTATTACTCTTTGATGTTTGGGACTGGTAATGGCAACGTATTACTCTTTGATGTTTGGGACTGGTAATGGCAACGTTATTACCTTTGATTTTGACGTAGCACTTATGTTTGGGACTGGTAATGGCAACGTTATTACTCTTTGATGTTTGGGACTGGTAATGGCAACGTTATTACTCTTTGATGTTTGGGACTGGTGATGGCAACGTTATGTTGACGTGATGGCAACGTTATTACTCTTGATGTTTGGGACTGGTAATGGCAACGTTATTACTCTTTGATGTTTGGACTGGTAATGGCAACGTTATTACTCTTTGATGTTTGGGACTGGTAATGGCAACGTTATTACTCTTTGATGTTTGGGACTGGTGATGGCAACGTTATTACTCTTTGATGTTTGGGACTGGTAATGGCAACGTTATTACTCTTTGATGTTTGGGACTGGTAATGGCAACGTTATTACTCTTTGATGTTTGGGACTGGTAATGGCAACGTTATTACTCTTGATGTTTGGACTGGTGATGGCAACGTATACTCTTTGATGTTTGGGACTGGTGATGGCAACGTTATGTTTGGGACTGGTAATGGCAACGTTATTACTCTTTGATGTTTGGGACTGGTATGCAACGTTATTTTGGGACTGGTAATGGCAACGTTATTACTCTTTGATGTTTGGACTGTGGATGGCAACGTTATTACTCTTTGATGTTTGGGACTGGTAATGGCAACGTTATTACTCTTTGATGTTTGGGACTGGTAATGGCAACGTTATTACTCTTTGATGTTTGGGACTGGTTTTGGGGCAACGTTATTACTCTTTGATGTTTGGGACTGGTAATGGCAACGTTATTACTCTTTGATGTTTGGGACTGGTGATGGCAACGTTATTACTCTTTGATGTTTGGGACTGGTGATGGCAACGTTATTACTCTTTGATGTTTGGGACTGATGATGGCAACGTTATTACTCTTTGATGTTTGGGACTGGTAATGGCAACGTTATTACTCTTTGATGTTTGGGACTGGTGAATGGCAACGTTATTACTCTTTGATGTTTGGGACTGGTGATGGCAACGTTATTACTCTTTGATGTTTGGGACTGGTGATGGCAACGTTATTACTCTTTGATGTTTGGGACTGGTAATGGCAACGTTATTACTCTTTGATGTTTGGGACTGGTAATGGCAACGTTATTACTCTTTGATGTTTGGGACTGGTATGGCAACGTTATTACTCTTTGATGTTTGGACTGGTAATGGCAACGTTATTACTCTTTGATGTTTGGGACTGGTAATGGCAACGTTATTACTCTTTGATGTTTGGGACTGGTAATGGCAACGCTATTACTCTTTGATGTTTGGGACTGGTAATGGCAACGTTATTACTCTTTGATATTTGGGACTGGTAATGGCAACGTATTACTCTTTGATGTTTGGGACTGGTAATGGCAACGTATTACTCTTTGATGTTGGGACTGTATGGCAGTTTGTTTGGGACTGGTAATGGCAACGTTATTACTCTTTGATGTTTGGGACTGGTAATGGCAACGTTATTACTCTTTGATGTTTGGGATGGGTCAGTGTACTGGTAATGGCAACGTTATACTCTTGATGTTTGGGACTGGTAATGGCAACGTTATTACTCTTTGATGTTTGGGACTGGTAATGGCAACGTTATTACTCTTTGATGTTTGGTGGTGGACTTGTTGGATGGGGCAACGTTATTACTCTTGATGTTGGGACTGGTATGGCAACGTTATTACTCTTTGATGTTTGGACTGGGATCAGTGTATTGCTGGAACGTTATTACTCTTTGATGTTTGGGACTGGTAATGGCAACGTTATTACTCTTTGATGTTTGGGACTGGTAATGGCAACGTTATTACTCTTTGATGTTTGGGACTGGTGATGGCAACGTTATTACTCTTTGATGTTTGGGACTGGTAATGGCAACGTTATTACTCTTTGATGTTTGGGACTGGTAATGGCAACGTTATTACTCTTTGATGTTTGGGACTGGTAATGGCAACGTTATTACTCTTTGATGTTTGGGACTGGTGATGGCAACGTTATTACTCTTTGATGTTTGGGACTGGTGATGGCAACGTTATGTTTGGGACTGGTAATGGCAACGTTATTACTCTTTGATATTTGGGACTGGTGATGGCAACGTTATGTTTGGGACTGTAATGGCAACGTTATTACTCTTTGATGTTTGGGACTGGTGATGGCAACGTTATTACTCTTTGATTTTGGGACTGGTAATGGCAACGTTATTACTCTTTGATGTTTGGGACTGGTAATGGCAACGTTATTACTCTTTGATGTTTGGGACTGGTGATGGCAACGTTATTACTCTTTGATGTTTGGGACTGGTAATGGCAACGTTATTACTCTTTGATGTTTGGGACTGGTAATGGCAACGTTATTACTCTTTGATGTTTGGGACTGATAATGGCAACGTTATTACTCTTTGATGTTTGGGACTGGTAATGGCAACGTTATTACTCTTTGATGTTTGGGACTGGTAATGGCAACGTTATTACTCTTTGATGTTTGGGACTGGTAATGGCAACGTTATTACTCTTTGATGTTTGGGACTGGTAATGGCAACGCTATTACTCTTTGACGTTTGGGACTGGTAATGGCAACGTTATTACTCTTTGATGTTTGGGACTGGTAATGGCAACGTTATTACTCTTTGATGTTTGGGACTGGTGATGGCAACGTTATGTTTGGGACTGGTAATGGCAACGTTATTACTCTTTGATGTTTGGGACTGGTAATGGCAACGTTATTACTCTTTGATGTTTGGGACTGGTAATGGCAACGTTATTACTCTTTGATGTTTGGGACTGGTGATGGCAACGTTATTACTCTTTGATGTTTGGGACTGGTGATGGCAACGTTATTACTCTTTGATGTTTGGGACTGGTAATGGCAACGTTATTACTCTTTGATGTTTGGGACTGGTAATGGCAACGTTATTACTCTTTGATGTTTGGGACTGGTGATGGCAACGTTATTACTCTTTGATGTTTGGGACTGGTAATGGCAACGTTATTACTCTTTGATGTTTGGGACTGGTGATGGCAACGTTATTACTCTTTGATGTTTGGGACTGGTGATGGCAACGTGATGTTTGGGACTGGTAATGGCAATGTTATTACTCTTTGATGTTTGGGACTGGTGATGGCAACGTTATTACTCTTTGATGTTTGGGACTGGTGATGGCAACGTTATTACTCTTTGATGTTTGGGACTGGTGATGGCAACGTGATGTTTGGGACTGGTGATGGCAACGTTATTACTCTTTGGAAAGATTTCCCTCTTGCACAGCTTGTTTAGGCTCTGGTCATTGGAACACAACAATTATATAACACTTTTTTCTGTTTTATTTTTTAATATTTCCACATCTTGTTATTCTTTTTTTTTCTTTCTTTGACAGGCTCATCTCTTGGCAATCTTTCCTGTATTTCAGTCGTGTAGGATTTGAAGTGAGCTAGACTTAAACTAGCAGACCCTTATTACAGTTCATGACTCGTATGACACAGCTTGTGGCCCATGAAAAGAATCAATGTTTTGAATTTTGTATCCATGCTAAATTACAGTACATCTTGTGTGATGCAAATGTTCTTGCCCGTGTCATCTGTTCACATCTTCGAACTCCTGCTGAGACACATCCAGACATTCTGTCCGAGAGACTAGTGCAGCCAGGAATTCTGCGACATGAGTATCAATCCACCTTACTTTTTTATGATTATACTTTGCTTGTCAGGACGACTCAAAGATGACAAACTATGCTTTTTTACATTCATTCATGACAGTGTTCTGTTCTTTCAGCATATTTCTAGTGTGGTGAGCACCAGTTTAAATCAATCTTACACATTGACGCGCGCACATGCGCACGCACAAACACACACATACACACTGAAACCCTTACATTATACATGAGAGAGAGAGAGAGAGAGAGAGAGAGAGAGAGAGAGAGAGAGAGAGAGAGAGAGAGACTCACTGCAAGCGCGGAGTTTGAGGTCACAGGCGAGCCCCGCGACACACTCATCCTCCTTTTCACATTGTTGACCCTCAGACTTGCCTGTCGTAAACAGCAATAAATTTGAACGTGGTGTGTGTGTGTGTGTGTGTGTGTGTGTGTGTGTGTGTGTGTGTGTGTGTGCCTGCGTGCGTGCGTGCGTGCGCACGCGTGCGTGCGTGCGTGCATGCGTGCGTGTGTGAGTGAGTGAGTGTGCGTGCTCGCACGCATTTGTGTTTGTGTGTGCGCGCGCGCGCGCGCATGTGTGTGTGTGTGTGTGTGTGTGTGTGTGTGTGTGTGTGTGTGTGAGAGAGAGAGAGAGAGAGAGAGAGAGAGAGAGAGTGTGTGTTTGGGTGTGCATGCTCTTGTATGTTTATCATAGTCATAATTATGTGTCATTTTAAGTGGACTTTGAAAGAAGCCACGTTTCACAAATTTTCAGACGTTCTTGTATTTGAATGAATTATGATGAGGCACTTAAAACAGTTTATTGAAATGTACGCAAAGTGCAATACGGGCTACTAATCGTATATTTATAAAAGTAAATTGCCTTTATAATGGCTTTAAATGTGTTAATGTACTCTATCGTGCATAGTTGCTCTTTGAACGACACTGGAACTTTTTAAGGTTTGCTAGAAATCTGTTTAAAACCGCAGTTTTACACAACATAAACGTATCATATGGTGTGTGTTTTTTAACCTAGTGATGCCCAAGGTGTACTTCTCGCTAAATTCTTTGAACAACATTGGATCTTCCAAATGGAAATAGCTCAGCACAGTAGCCACGCGTTTTGCAGGGACATATCGACAGTGTTGGCAAAGAAAGGCATCCACCACTTCTTGGCTCTGATGTAAGCGCGCTATTTGCTAATGTTGTGGTCAGCACGATCAACAGCTCCCATTGTCGAGTTGTACACTTTGATCACACTGGGCTGCTGTACGTTGATGTGGTTTCTCTGCCGCTCGCATCATCTTCTAACCTGACCCAGTGGTTGGACATGATTGCAGTTTGTGGCTATCGTCACGACACTACTGTCATTCCATTCAATGGCTGGACATGATCGCAGTTTGTGGCTATCGTCACGACACTACTGTCATTCCATTCCACGATGAGGATGTTGTCTCTTCTGTCACATCAAAAGTCAATAGAACCATGTGGATCTCTTGCCAGCTGAGCAGGGTCCCCCAGTGGGCAGTTTTGAGCCATTTTTCCGAATGGTCCTTGTTGCACCAATATCAGCATTGTGCTAGAAGAGGAATAGATGTGAAGTGATCATCGAATGCGAGATAGTAGTGACGCTCAGGTAGGTCTCAAATCAAATCAAGAACCACAGTGTCTCCCAGTCCCAGCAAGCCATATCCCTGTACAACCTGAGAACCAGCATAGGGTTCAAACTGTACAATATAAGTCATGGGATCAGCCAGACACCACAGATTACATCTGAATCGACTTGGTTTTCTCCTGATGAACTGCTTTCTGCTATGTCGCCCAAAGCACGGAATCACTTTCATCCACGCAAAGGTCTCTGCAATGGAAAGAACAGAAAGCATCGCTCATTGATTGTTGTCAAGAAATTCCTGATCTTTTTAAGTTCATCACCAGCGCGCAAGTTGTTGTTGTCAGCAAGATGCAGGCACCGCAGATGGTCTTCGAATCTGTTTCGACTCTCTGCAGCAGAGACAGCCCGATTGTAGCAATCGGTATTCAGCTCCCACTACATGCGGCGTCTTGGCAGCTGGGTGTATCCAGAAAGCAGAATAATTCCCAGGAAAGCTCTCAAATCCTCTCTGTTGGTGTTGAAAAAAGATACTGCGTACAAATCATTACAATACACTGGTGCCTTTCATGCCCAACGCAGCCTACCTGGGTGCATCCATGTGATAAAATCCTGTCCGCACTCACGTCCACCGCACCCTACAAGGGTGCGTCACATTTTCATGGAGAGCTGCATAGGATTTTTTCAAACTCAAAAAAAAATAATCCACTGGTTGTGATGCTAAATATGTGCGCGTTACGAAAATCTATCTATTTACAATAATTTGAGACTTGCCTATTTTCTCCACTTGATGCAGAAGCTATTTACAATAATTTGAGACTTGCCTATTTTCTCCACTTGATGCAGAAGCTATCTTTCATTGACAGGCGGCTGATACAATCAGCAGATGAAGGGAAGCAAAACATTGGCATGTCACTAACTTCGAAATTGACTCCGTGATACACAGGAAACAAAACAAATCGAAACTGTGTGATAACTTTTCAGCTGTGTGATGATTTGTAAGTGCATCCTCACAGGATGCATGGGCATTAACTCAAGTCACATCCAAAATGGAACGATTTTTGGCAATTTTCAAAAAATCATAAAAAATCAACCACTTCACCTAGGAGCATGAAACATACACCATCGGATAGGGGAAAAAAAAACAACAATATATGTATCGAAAGTGCTACCTTCAATGAGGAATCTACACAGGTCACATGATGTAAGTAATAAAAAATGATACACATTTGCAGAAAAACAAAAACTGTTTGTGCACACTGTAATCCACTTCTTCATGCTCTCTATCCTCCCACACAAGTTCAGTTACACTTCTGAGCACTTGGTATGACCTGCAGAGAATAGTATATATATATGACAACTGCATAAAACACAAGAATTTGACAACATAATGCTTGATCCACTCAAACTGTGTGATCGTGTTCAAAATCGTGTGATCGCGGGAACTGAAAGTAGGAGAATTCAAATCCGTATTAAACTACAGAATACACGTAGGATCAGACGTTTTCTCTTGTGTCTCTTACATTTTGCCTCTGACTTTTCCTAATTAACACTCGTTTCTTTCTAAATTTTGCTCAAATCTTAGTTCTGTAGTGTTAGTAGTGTACCAGTTTATCGTTATTTTCAGTTGTGGAGCTTTATTTACGTTCAACGCATCATTTTTTTTTTAGTAATCTTTTCAACTTGAAACTGCCTACGTTCATCCGCCATTGATGCTCACCAGTCACCGGCAGTTAACATCGCCATTCAAGTCTTCAAAACAACCAGAAATGTGACTGAAGATACCATTTGAGATACAATTTGAGAAGTTAATTCCATATTACCTTACCTTAACCTTATGTGCCTCCTGGCACAGAGAGATTTAAGGTTAAGGTAAGGTATATATTTTTTTTCATACACCATTACTTGAACATCGTTATTTATTTATGTGAGAAACTACTGGTCAAAATCAGAAGATTGACATTTAACAGGAAGTAGTCACTCGGAATGTAAACACAGTGCCAAAACGAAACTTGTATGCATTAGACTAGCACTAGCAGTACCGACAGTCAACTGAAGATCTAGCTGTCCACTTACAATTTATATGATAATCCACGAAGCTGAGCCACAACAGCATGTTCAAAGGACTTTGACGGACTCAGAAGGTCGCCATCATCGCCATGAGAGGTATGTGCATTCTTCTTTTGTTTCTTGCCCTGCTGGCTTTTCACACGCACTTCCATGACCCCAACTTCGCGGATAATCGTCATGACGATCTCGGCGGTGCCCTGCTTTCTCTACGTTGTTTAAAGAAAGCCTTCAAATCATACCCGACACAGACAACTGTCCAAACCCCCTCCAAAACAACTTTCCTTCTGCTTCTTTTACTGGCAGGAGATGTACCCACGAACCCAGGACCAAGGCCCCCCAAGTACCCATGTGGAGTGTGTGCAAAGGCATGCAAGTTTGATCGTAAGGCCCCTAGTGTTTGTTGTGACTCCTGCGGTGTCTAGTATCATCAGCATTGTATGCTTATGCCAGATGCAGTTTTTGGGGCTCTGAATAATGTGAGCTCGGAGTGCTGCCAATGTGGCCTACCAAACTTTGCTTCCTCCCTTTTCGACACTTCAACATTCGAAACAACAAACTACTTCAACCCCATCTCGCCCAATAGTGATTCCAGTCTGAGCTTCACAACACCAAATGCAACGTCCTCCCCTAGAGACACTGCTCAGAGAAGACCATCGAGCACCTCGTCTCAGAAATCCACCAATAACACCCAAAGAACCACGAGAAAAGATCTACCGTTGAGAGTAGTGGTTGCCAACTTCCAATTGGCTCATAAGAAGAAACACCTAATAGAAGGACTTGTAGACTGGTATTCCCCGGACATCATAATAGGCACGGAGACCTGGCTGGACAGTAGCATCAAGTCTAGTGAAATCTTCCCACCTGAATTCGTAGCCTACAGGCGTGACAGACCAGAAAACCCACATGGAGGAGTATTTATACTAGTATCATCAAAGTTGCAAAGCAGCCAGTCTGAAAAGCTCCAAATAAAAACTGACAAAGAAATGATCTGGGTAGAAATCACCATCAAAGGAGCCAAAAAGCTGTATGTCTGTGCTTACTACAGATCCCAAACTGACAACAAAGCCGGTCTTTTCCACGACTTGGGAACTTGCCTTCAGAAACTGCCAAATGATGCTCACATCTGGATTGGAGGTGACTTTAATCTAGACGCCATCAACTGGAGTACTGGGTCGGTTTCCAAGTACGCACAAGACAGCAGAATCTGCAAAGAACTTCTTCATATAGCAGCTGATGCACACCTGGAACAAATGATCCTCGAACCAACCAGGATAACTGAAGACACTGCTACTATCCCTGACATTTTCCTGACGAATAACAGCACCTTAATCAACACTGCAAGAGTGGCACCTGGGGTGTCTGATCATGAAGCCATCTTCATTGAGTCGTCACTCCGGCCGCTTTACACAAAATGTCCACCAAGGAAAGCATTCAACTTCAGGAAAGCCGAATTTAATAAAATAAAGGAAAAACTAACTGATGAACAAGACTCCTTCATCCAGGATTCAAACACGCTGAGCGTCGGCAAACTCTGGAGTAGGTTCAAGTCACTAATCCACTCCCTCATGAATGAATACATCCCTATGAAAACTGTTCGAGGCAGACCTTCCCACAAACTGTGGATCAATTCCCACATCAGATCTTTGGAAAGGAAGCTGGCTGGGAAATTCAAGAGGAGCAAAACTTCATCGGACCCCTCAGTACGACGAAAATACCTACAGATGAAGAGCAAAGTACAGCGTGAACAGCGGCAGACCTACTGGACATTCATCAACAACATCATAGACTCTCCAGAAAGCGACGACGAGCAGTTGAGGGGAAGCAATCAGAAACGATTCTGGAGCTATATAAAATCCTTAAGACGCGACAGTACAGGGGTGTCTCCATTATGAGCTCATGGAAGACTACATGCATCCCCAAAGATAAGGCCAACATCCTAAACCATCAATACGAGTCGGTCTTCACAAGAGAAAATGACAGCAACATTCCAGTCCCATCAGGAACGCCCTCCACTGCAATGGCCGAGATCACAATAGATGAGGAAGGGGTACGCAAGTTGCTGAAGAACATCAACCCACATAAAGCGGCGGGACCAGATGAAATCCCAACAATGGTGCTGAAAGAATGTGCAAAGGAGATCGCGCCCTTGCTTTCTGCACTCTTCACAAAGTCCCTGGCAGATGGATGTGTCCCAGATGACTGGAAAAGGGCGAACGTGACGGCAGTGTTCAAAAAGGGTAACTGAAATTCAGCTGCCAACTACAGACCAGACTCCCTCACCAGTATCTGTTGTAAGATGCAAGAACACATCATAGCAAGCAACATCATGCGCCATCTGAACCAACACGAAATTCTCGTAGATTCCCAACATGGGTTCAGAGCCAGGAGGAGTTGTGAAATCCAACTGCTGACACTATTCCACGACATCGCCAAGAATCAAGACAGGAAACGACAGACAGATATGATCATTCTGGACTTTTCTAAGGCCTTCGACAAGGTCCCTCACAAACGCCTCCTCCATAAGCTGGACCATTATGGTATACGAGGATCGACGTTGGACTGGATCAAGGCCTTTCTTTCTGACCGCTTGCAGATTGTCGTAGTCGACAATGAAAGATCAGAGCCAGCACCTGTTATCAGTGGAGTCCCACAGGGGACAGTTCTAGGGCCGATCCTATTTCTGATCTTCATCAACGACATGCCTCAGAACATCAAGGCCAACATCAGACTATTCGCTGATGACAGCACAGTCTATTCCACCATTAAAACCAGCCAAGACTGCAAGGCGCTCCAACAAGATCTCAACTTACTGAATGATTGGGAACAACGATGGGGGATGGAATTTCACCCGAAAAATGTAATGTCCTTACCTGCTCAACATCAAGAAACCCAATTGACTTCAACTACAAACTTAAAGGACATACACTGGACCATGTCGACAGCTTGAAATACCTTGGCGTCGACATAAGAAGTGACCTCAACTGGAAAGACCATGTTACAAGAGTCACTAACAAGGCCAACAGCATGGTAGGCTTCCTGAAAAAAAACCTGAAGATCTCCAATAAAGCCACCAAAATTAATGCTTACCTAACACTGGTATGCCTTCACCTGGAGTATAGCTCATCAGTGTGGAGTCCGTACAAAGCAGGCCAGAAGGAAAAGATCGAAATGGTGCAAAGAAGAGCAGTCCGATATGTATGCAACAAATATGACTGGACCAGCAGCGTAACAGCCATGCTGCAAGATCTGGAATGGGAACCCCTTGAAGCACGAAGAAACAGGCAGTGGCTAACCTTTATGTACAAGATCGTCGATGGCGCTGTGGACATACCCCCTGACAAATTCCTCAAGAAAGGACCTGCCAAAACCAGATCAAACCACAACCACAAATTTGCTCATCTGGGCACTTCCTCTGACCCATACAAATACAGCTTCTTCCCATCAACCATCCCAGCCTGGAACTCCCTGCCTGCAACAGCAGCAGAGGCTCCCTCCTTGGTATCATTCAAGAGGGAGCTGAACAAAATCCCAGCCTAGATCCCTATCCCAACTAGCTGAACAGTAAATGATGGGCAGGGTTGTGCCGGTCCAGGTCATGACCTGGGGGTCGCCACGATTACCGGGTAAACCTCCCCAGATACTAATTAGGCTAGTTGAGTCCCCCCTTTTTTTTTTTTTTTTGCCTGCCGCAACACGCTGCCCTGGAGCTGAACTCAGGGGTATGCGGTCAGGGTACTAAGGCGATTTGCATCTCTTTAGCTATCTTTTCGTTGTCCCTATTAGATCTTTGTTTATTTTTATCCTACGCCTCTGTGCACACAGGTCAATAATAGTCAACAATGACGGCTGACCAACAGTTTTGAAGATTGAAGAACAGTCTAAGGGAAGCAACTGCAAAAAAGGCCCTAAGCTGTCCCTGAAACGAGATTTATTGCCCTTTAATAAACGGCAGTATTATTTAAAAATCATCAAACTCTGTCGGAAGTATGCGTCCGACACACCTTCAAGCGATGTGAACAGTATCGGAAACCCACTTCCGACAAGACTCGATTGAGTTAATGGGTTATACATACACCGTATGGTATAAAATTATATAACCTGACGTAAAACAACTTACCAACACGCACAAGAAGCCAAAAACTGGGACTTCTTGTTCTCACTACAAACGTTAATTGGGGAAAAAAGTCTTTGGAATGAACTCCGCATGTTCACACATTTCACATTGGCGAGTCTTCAAGTTGCCCATGCGGCACAGCCCCAGTGACTGTGGAACACTTCCTGTAGGATTATCCCACGCATACAAAGCTAAGAGCAGAGACCTGGCCTGCCAACACATGGATGAGGGACAAGCTCTGTTGGTCACTGGGGGGCCTCTGCGGCACAGCAGCCTTTGTCAGTGCCTTTGGGGGTCCCTGCTTGAGTGTATGACGATGAAGAAATGAACTCATAATAATGTATAGTCAATAGTGTAGGTTTACTGTAGTAATATGTATTTAATGACAAAGCAAACAAAAGACAGATCAGTCACTGGAGCCCAGCATGAGCCGAGAAGTGCTGGTTCTTTTCAATAGCTAGTGTGACCACTTTGCTCATCAACACCTGCTGCAGACTCCTGACCTTGCATTAGGTCAGTGGGTTCCAGGAGGCCGTGGGAAAGTTACACCTTTCCTTCTGAACACTATAGCACGGTGCAGTAGATCAGTGGGTTCAAGGAGGCCGTAGTAATGTTGCACCTTTCCTTCTGAACATTACAGCACGGTGCAGTAGATCAGTGGGTTCCAGATGGCCGTGGTAATGTAACACTACAGGACGGTGCAGTAGATCAGTGGGTTCCAAATAGCCGTGGTAATGTTGCACCTTTCCTTCTGAACACTACAGCACGGTGCAGTAGATCAGTGGGTTCCAGATGGCCGTGGTAATGTAACACTACAGCACGGCGCAGTAGATCAGTGGGTTCCAAATAGCCAAGGTAATGTTGCACCTTTCCTTCTGAAAACTACAGCATGGTGGGCAGCTGTGGCAGGGCCAGCAAGGCATTTCTGTGGATTCTCTTCTTGGCCTTCTCCTTCATGTACTTGATGGGGTGAAGGTCAACACTGGACGTTGGCCAGGGCACAGTGTGGATGCCGTTCGGCTGCAGGAATTCCCCTGTGACCCGGGCAGTGTGTGGTTTAGCATTGTCATGTTGCCAGACCTGGCGAGGATTGTTTGCATGAAAGGGCAGAATGCTGGGCTTGAGCGCTGATGCCTCCATCCATAACCCACACTCAGATGACAAGATCAACTGTCCCCTCAAACAACACGATGCTGGTTACTCCTGACGGGTCTGTTTCCAGCACCCTGCCAACAACAGGTTTCCCAGTGTCTTCATAAGCTGTGTCTGCCGCCTGCTACTCTGATGCAGAACCCTGGATTCATCAGAACTAGGAGTATCCTCCACTGTTTATGACACCAGCTTAGTCTTCATTGGACCTGCTGCAAACTGTCCTAGAGGTGGAGAGGAGACAGTCTGGTCTTCTGCATACCATGTTTGTGGTTATCAGCTGGCATCGCACAGTGTCGTTACTTATGAGTCTATGGTAATCTTGAAGTGTCTCCTGAGCTGTTTCTGAGGCAAACTGGATAGCCATTTGTCATTGGATCCGTAAAACAAATTGGCTGTTTGGGTGGAAAGAGGTCCCACTTCCACTGTCAGGCATGTCATGGTCTGCAGCAGTCTGTGGCCTCTGCGTGGTCTTGCATACAGTGGACAGTGGCGATGTGACAGTTTGCCAAGGGAGTGAAACCTCTCACAAAAGGCCTTAAGCGCTTAGAGGCAAAGAATGCCATGAGTGGTAGAGAAATAGGTAATAGACTGATTACCAGGACGCCTTCACCTAACACATACAGTCAAAGTGTGTCAAAGAGGTGGAAGTGGTCTGGTGAAAGATGGCACATAAGGTAGCTGGCATGTAAGGTGGTGAGGACCTTCCCGCTAGCGAGAGGGAAGGAATGTAACCACTAGGATCTCGGAGCATCCAGTAGGCGCTAAATACTCAGTCAGCTGAGGTTGCTTTGTAACAGTCCTTGAAGAGCAGGAGTCTTGGGCTCGTTCAGATGGTATTGCCATGGGGAACTGCACTGAGGCTGTGTCAGGCTGCTTGAATGTGCGAGGACATTGTCGTCACAGCTCTTCTCTAGGATAACTACTGTGTTAAGTGGCTCTCAGAGTCGGCGGGAATTTTCAATGTCCATCTGGTGCCAAGTGGTTGTTTGCTAATCAATTAGGTAGGGATGTGTGCAAATGCTAATGTGTGGAAGAATGTAGTGAAAGGAGAATTCTGGGTACTTGTGAACAAGGTGATGGAGAAGCAACAGGAACAAAGGCATGACCCAAAGGGAAATCCTTTGTGTCCATCCCTATATAAACTGAGGGAAAGTAATCTGACGGGGGAGAGGGGAATACCACCACAAGAGAGAGAAGGACAGAGGAGAGAGAGGAGAGGAGAGTGAGCAGGACAGAGTAGGGTTGAGAGAAATGTGGTCTGGGAGACAGAAGTGACAGCAAGGTCTTAGGGTAAAAGACAAGCTGGAAGAGAAAAGACTGAGTTTGAAGCCCAGAGGTGGGTGAAGAGAGACAAACTGAGTTTGAACCCAGAGATGGGTGAAAGAGACAACAAAGATCTTTCCGTTGAGTTCCCAGAGACGACCACAAAGACCCAGTCCTGAAACCTGGAGCCAGTCAACCAAGGCGTCACCATCATCCAGTGCTGAAGAAAACTTGAAGAGACTTGTTCAAGAACTGTGGTGTGGTGTGAAAGTGTGGTTGTGTGTGTGGAAACCTGGCAAGGTAAGAAGCCATTTTATTATAACCCGGGATTAGGAAGTATTGATCTTTTATGTTTTGGTTATTCCATTTTTTGTAATTGGATTTTTCATGTTTGATTATAAGTAGCATAGAAATTGTATTTCTTGTTCTGTCGTGTTAGGAGAGAACCGAATGCATGAAATCCCATTCCCAGAGAGAGGTGAATGTTTGGTGGGTGCATGAGTGTGCATATGCGTGTATGAGTGCAAAGATAACCTTGATGTGTTAAGCCTGACTAATAATACATCAACTTAGTGCACTTAAGCAATACCATCACGATTTCCCCCATCCTGCACAAAGTGGCGAGCCTGCCAGGATTGCATGGCACAAATTAGTCTCAGGAGGGAAACAAAGTGAGTGTTAGAGTAGTACTGGGGCGAAGCATCCACTAAAGGCAATTATGATTAGCTCTTTCTAATTATTTCCTTTAGTTCTTTGAGTGTTAAGTATTGACTTGTGTGTAGGGTGGTTGTATGAATCAAAGGTCGTTCAGAGAAACGAAGAACAAGGTTCTAGTCTTAACTCTCACAGAAGCTGTGGTTTAAGATTAAGGCTCCTTTGTGTTAGGAACACTACCACTGATTGGCGTACTCATAACGTTTAATAGATAAACTGTTTTTACTGACTTTTTTTTTCTGGGTTTGTAAGCGTAACTGTATTAGTGGTGCTTAAACATATCAGAAAAGAAAATGGCTGAAGAAAGTTTTACTCCCATTGCGAAACTGATGAGTTTTGGAGAGAAACTGGGATATACAGGAGGTGAACTGCGTATGTTCGTAGAAACTCAGCAAAAGACTGAGAGCGATGATAGGGCTGACAGGAGGAAGTTTGAAAAGGAACAGTTATCAGCTGCCAAAAGAAATCTAGAGGCAGAAACAGCTGTGTTGAAGGCTAAAGCAGATGCAGAGTGTATAGCTGCCAAAGCGAGAGCAGATGCAGAGAGTGCAGCGAGAGCCAGAGCAGATGCGGAATCTGAGATTTTAGCCAAACAAATTGAGCTGGAAAGAATAAAATCTGAAAATTGCAGTGAAATAGACACCAGTTCTGAGTCAGTAGGCCGCAGACTAAATTCCGCGCCTAGGCATAAACTCCCACTTTTCAGAGAAGAAATTGATTCGATCAATGCCTATATCAGTCGTTTTGAATCGTTTGCTGAGCACAAGGGCTGGCCCGAAGATGACTGGGCCATAAACCTGTCTGCCTTGTTGACAGGCCATGTGTTACACACCGTTTCTGCCTTACCCAAAACTGATCAGAGGGATTTTGACAAAGTAAAACAAGCAGTACTAAAGGCATATGATTTAACTGAAGAAAGCGTTAGGTGCAAGTTTCGAGAGGAGAAAATCGAACAGGGTGAGACATACACTCAGTTTGGGGTGAGACTAGATCACTATTTCAACAAGTGGGTAGAACTTAGTGGAGTGGACTGTGATTTTGAAGGCCTTAAGACACTGGTGATGAAGGAACAGATACTTCATGGCTGTGGGCCGGGCCTCACAATATACATCAAGGGAAAGAATGTAAACACAATAGCCAAAGTACTGGAGGCGGCAAAGACTTACCGTGAAGCGAGGTGTGACTTACCACGACAAAGGGAAAATGTGGTTGGTGTCATTAGAGACTCTGGGTGCACAGGTGCAATGGTGAAAGAATCCCTGGTTAAGAAGGGACAATTCACAGACAAAGTACAGAAGTATAAGCAAATTGATGGAACAGTATCGGATTTTAAAACAGCCAGGCTGTTCACTGATACACTGTTTTATAGTGGATTGTACAGGCGTTGGCCGTCCCAAAACTGCAGTATGACGTGGTAATCGGGAACATCCCAGGGGCACGTGATTACCACGACCCCAATCTTGACTTCTTTGTCGAATCAGAGAAAAGAAATCATGGGAGAGAAAGGCCAAAGGCGGTTACACACTTCAGAAGGCAATAGAGCGTGTCCAGTGAGACCCACCCTACTCACTTTCGTGCAGAACAAAAGGGCGATTACTCGCTTAGAAAACTGGACTCGCTTACATAGGGCAGAAGAAGAATGTTAAGGATGATACAATAGCTTTTGAGCTAGAGGACGGAATATTGTATCGGACCTTCAAAAGTTCAAAGACAGGAAAGACAAAAAGGCAGACTGTCATTCCTAGGCAGCGCAGGAAGGCGGTGATGTCTGAAAAAATGTGACGTCAGCCTTGGGCCATCTCGGTAGAAAGGCCACACAAAAGATTGTGACGTGAGAGTGCTACTGGCCCGGTATCCTAGGCAATATCAGGCACTTCTGTAGACATTGAAACATATGCCACAGGGTATGGCAAGGTGTGTATACAGAATCATATGCCTTTAGTACTGCTTGTTTTACTTTGTCAGAATCCCTCTGATCAGCTTTGGGTAAGGTAGAAAAGGTGTGTAACGCACGTCCTGTCAACAAGGCAGACAGGTTTATTGCCCAGTCATCTTCGGGCCAGCCTTCGTGCTCAGCAAACGATTCAAAATGACCCATATAGGCATTGATCGAATCAGTTTCTTCTCTGATTATAATCTGGGATTAGGAAGTATTGATCTTTTATGTTTTGATTATTCCATTTTGTGTAACTGGATTTTTCATGTTCGATTATAAGTAGCACAGAAATTGTATTTCTTGTTCTCAGTTGTCTTAGGAGAGAACCAAATGCGTGACATCCCATTCCCAGAGAGAGGTGAATGTTTGGTGGGTGCATGAGTGTGCATATGCGTGTTTGAGTGCAAAGATAACCTTGGTGTGTTAATAATACATCATCAACTTAGTGCATTTAAGGAATACCATCAAGATTTCCCCCGTTCTAGACACAGTTGGTGAGGTTGGCCACCTCCCTCACTGACTGCTCAGCTTCAAGTCTTCCAGATGCTCTTTCTCTCTCTAGGCGGTTCGCACCTGCTAGTGTAGAGATCAGCAAATAGAAGCGCTTGTGATATTCTATGTGCAACGCTTTTGAGAGCTAAACCCAGGTCATGACACAAAAGGTCTGTATAAATCATGCGCAGGTGGGTCCCACTTCAGAATACGAATATGTCAGATTAGCGTTGTGTGTTCATCTGGTATCGCATTTTTTTATCGCATGGAAATCAATTACAGAGCACCTTCATAACAAATGAAACTTTTGGAGTTGGTCCGCACACACACACACACACACACACACACACACACACACACACACACACACACACACACCCCACACGCACGCACGCACACGCACACAGACACACATGCGCACACACACCCAATGTGCATGGCCACTTGGATATTTTTGCATTTCTGGTGTGTGTCAGTGTGTAACATAATATGTGTAACGTAACACAACACAACAGAACATAATGTAACGTAACAAAACATAATATAACATAATATCATATGATATAATATAATAATATAAGACGACCAAAACTCACCACAGGACAAATTGTTCGGATCACTGGTGTAACCTTCCTTGCACTCACACTTCCCATCGTCAGAGTTGCAGACAGCATAAGAGTCGTTACACTTTGAATTTTTGCAGGCTCCTCCCACGATACCGTCAAGTGGAACTTTACAGAGAACAGAAGAAGGTCAAAGGTAAAATTCAGTGTCCTGTAGCAGGGCACACCAACAAAACACACACTCGAATAGTGATCTTCCTGAAGTTTCCATTGATATTCAAAGTTTTCAGGTTTCTTTCTCTGTAAATGGGGTTGGAAATGTGACAATGCTTAAACTCTCAGCCGTTTTTGAGATTTTTACATTTTGCATGACGGATGTTGTTGTTTTTTTTTTTTCGTAACATTCAACGCATTGTTTCTAAAATGAAAATATTTTGTGATGAATGTGCCAATTTCGTTTTTTTAGGCGACATATGGCTTTAGATAACAAAAATCTTGTTTTAAATACCATAATCCCGGTGTAATGAGAGGTTTTAACTCCCCAAATGGTTTAACTCCCAGGGAGTTAAACTGTTCATATCCAAAGTTTAACTCCCCGGGAGTTAAACCAGAATATAAGAAACTAACTCCCTCTGTGTTTCAGTTTGACTCTAGGGGAGTTATTCTGACATACCACCAGAATGACTCCCACCCACCACCCACTCCCTGCACCTTGCTACCACCCATGCATCTTATCTCTCTCTCTCTCTCTCTCTCTCTCTCTCTCTATATATTATATTAATATAGAGAGAGAGAGAGAGAGAGAGAGAGTGTGTGTGTGTGTGTGTGTGTGTGTGTGTGTGTGTGTGTGAGTGTGTGTGTGTGTGTTCCTTATGCACGGCCAAAGTTCTCAACCAATCAACACCAAATTTGGCATCAAGTATCCTTAGCACCCTAGGAAGGTCATGGGCTATTTAGTTTTGGGGCGGCACTGTTTCTAGGGCGCACAAAGAGTTGTTTTTTTTTTAAATCGGAGCCATAGCTCTCAACCAAACGATACCAAATTTGGCACAAAGCATCCTTGGCACCCTGGGAGTGTCATGAGCTATTTAGTTTGGGGCAGCACTGTTTCTAAGACGTAGCAAAATCAAATATTCAAAAACTTGGAGAGCTCTACTCTACCAACTGAACTCAGTTCTCAACCTATCAACACAAAATGTGGCACAAAGCGTTTTTGGCACCTTCATAGTTTCATGGGCTATTCACTTTTGACTGGCACAGTTCCTAGAGCGCAGCAAAATTAAATGTTTGAAAAATCAATTTCTGCCCATAGTAAGTACAGTGAGTGAGTACTTCCCTGGTGAAGTGAGCCACCAGGGTCACAAAAAGTTACAATGCTTTCAATTCCCCCGGCACAGAGAGAGCCACATGAGAGAGATCAACTTTCCTTTCCGCTATTAGCTAAGTTATAATATCCAAGTGGACTTCAATTCAACTCATCCAGCGCTTCCCCTTACTTAATGATGAAACAGTGAGAACATGCTTATTGTTATGAACTTTAACTACAGCACTGGGTGCAAGCAAATGAAGTTGATGTGTTTGTGTAAAAGAGAACGCAATAAAAGTAACACCGACCACTGTATACAAACTTTAACTACTGCACTGGGTGTAAGCAAGTAGAGTTGATTGTGGAAGTGCACTGAACTCGTGTCAGTTCTTTGTTGTTCAATCGATATTGAATGTTTGAACTTCTCTCTAATTCCGTCTCTCGGAGTTACAAGTACTTTTAAGACTACAAGCCTAAACAAACTTATCTCACAGCCACTATTGAGCATTGTAACAGCCCCGGGAACAAATATAAATTTCTTTCAATAACTGGTACCGGCAAGTTGCTCCTTCCACCACTAGTTAGCGAGGGGTTGGCGGCGAAATTTTAACATAATTCTCATAGAGACAATATTCCAGGTCCTTCCCCTAGAGGACCTACCGACCACTCCCAGTTCTCGTCACAACACCCCTACAAACACCTGGTTGGAGGGGGAGTTAAAGAGTTGACAACCAGGTGGGAGGGGCAATGGATGGTGATGCATGTAGTGGTGCGTGGGTACGTCATTCTTTGAAATTCGGAAGAGTGGGTGGGGGCTGGTGGCAGAAAATGTGTACAGTCGTGCGTGAGTCTAATGATCGTAATAAGTGGCTGCAGGGATGGAAGGATCGGGTAGGGGTGGGGTGGGGTGGGGGGTGGGGGCCGTGGCATTACGTCGAGCAGTAACATATTTATCTGGGAGCTCCCCATCCGGGAGCTTGCTGCTATGCCACAGACTCTCTATGCCACAAGTTCTTTATGCCACAGCTCTGGATACAACAGGCTCTGTATGTCCACAGTTTCATGGAGACCTGCTATTCCACAGCTCTTTATGTCACAGGCTCTCTATAACACAGCCCACTATGCCACAGACCCACAATGCCACAAGTGTATATTGTATGGTTAGGGTAAACCCTAATCCTAACCACTACCCCACCCCTAACCCCACACCTTCCCCTAACCTTAATCTTAGCCCAAACCCTAACTCTAACCCTAGTGTAAATCACAAGTTAGATTGTAGGATCAGTGGGCCTTTGTAGGCCAGGTCAGAGTCAGTCACTACAGACTTCAAGTAAACAAAACGGTATATTTCACATACTATTGAAAACGGCATATATATCTTCTGGACAAAATCCTCTTCAAAAGCATGTTAAACCTTGATCTTATCATTATCATAATCTAAACATTATACTAGTCCCCCAGAAAATTCAGTCAGATACATCTTACAGGCAAATCCTAAAGGGTGTCACTTTCAGACAGGTTAAAACATTACTTCTGTTAAAAGATTTCTTTTGCGACTACATACATATTTTGTACATATAATACAGATTACAGTGGTTCATGCGATGACAGACCATCCCAATGGCAGACCGACTTGTAATCTCAGACCACGCTTCCATGTACAGTCCTTTAACTAACTCACGCAAAACTACGTGCAGTCTGCCACTGCAGATACTACTGTATCTGGCGGCATAATCTATATACAAACAAGCAAATCACGCTTGTTACGGTCAGATGTCCTGCCCTTATGCATTTTTAAAATTTTTTTATTATTTATTTTTTTATACTGGCTTTTACCCTCCTTCTTCCCCCGTCCTCAATATAATCTGTCCTCTTTTTATCTATGTAGTGTGGCGTTTTCTTTTAGCCCGAGATTTTTCGTTCTTTCCCCACGTATAGCTTGTTCAGCCTCCTTCCTTCCTCCTGCACATGGTTCTGGCCTCAGCCTCGTTCTGCAGAGTTGGCGATATTCAGTTCTGTGAGATTCAGGCAGTTCACGTGGGCCGGCTATGAATTTTGTTTATGGGAGGTGTGCCAGCGACTTGAAACCGCGGTTTGGTCAGGCACTTGTGAAGTCAGACCTGCTATAGTTCGGAGAGCTCTCTCTCCTCTGGCAAGTATTTTCAGTAGCTCAGCTTCGATGCTGGTGAGTTCCCCTTCGCTGTGGAACTTGGGTTTTCCTGGGGTGGGACGCCATCCTTCGTTGGTTGGGCGTCCGACCAGTTTCGTCATCCACAAGCTTGTTGGTAAGTTTTTAGTACTCCCGTATTAAAACGTTGAGTCGCACGTTTCTCGTCGCCCCGTGATAGGAGTTTTAGTTTCTATTTTATTTCAAATCTAATTTTCTTCAAAATTATTTCAAATTCTCGATTGTAGAGAATATTTTTATCCTTCTGGTACTCGGGTTTGTTTGGCACTAGTTTCGGGTCACGGCAACGAGCAATGGCGGTATTATTCGTCAATAAACGGTTTTTGTGGGGTCACAGAGTTCTGTTTTTTTTTTTTTTTTTTTTTTTTTAAATATAGCTAAATTTCTAAATTTCCCCGACGCACTCTTCCCCCTATCGCTCGCTTTCTCCTTCCTGTTTTGTCTGTGTCGTCACGTCGAGCGCGAAGGGTGTGACCGACAAGTTTTAATACTTCCTTTTGGTTGTCCTTTTTATTTTTCTTGTTCACTATTTTGTTTTTCTGCCGTTCTGTGGTAAATTCATATGGGAGTTAAAAGAATGTTTGTTTTGTTTTTAAAGCCGCAATGCTGCAGTAGCAATTTTGTCAGTTCATTCTGTAATATTTCTAAATTATAATTTGCAAAATTTACGGTGGTAAACTAAGGAAAAGTTTTTTTTTTATGGTCATCCTCCTCATTTCAAAAGTGAGAGGATAAGACAAAGGGAAAAAGGAGGGACAGTCTAGAATTGAAATGTTATGTCAGTTATTATAATATGTAATGTGTGCGACGTTACGCTTACTTAGACTGACTTCCCCTCTCTTTTCCACCTTCAGCTTACTTTCCCTTCCTAGAGACACCTCCCTCTTTCTTTCTTTCTTTTCCCACTCTTACCGTCCAGGTTTTCTGTATCACTTGCTAGGCTTTACTTTGCTCTTTGTTTTCTGTCTATATTTCTCTCCCCGCCCTGTAATTCTACCTTGGGACCATTTTTTTTTCTTTGCCACCCTCTCATCTTCTAGTCGACATGTTGCCGAGTCCTATTTGTTTTTCGTTTGTTTGTTTGTTTTGTTTGTTTTGATTTCTTTTTTGCTGTCCCAACTTCTGCGCCACATCAGAGGCAGTGCACCCACGCCGCTCATTCGGACACCCCGCCCACAGCCACAGCCCGGTCGGCCCTGACGCAACCCCGGCATCGGCAATCCACAGGGAACAGTCAATGTCAAGTCGTCAAGAGGCAGCCCACCGGAGGAGACACTGCACTGCTGCCGAGTCACTTCAGTGGTGTTCAGTGGCGCCTGTTCTGATCTAACATACGCAGGACACCACCTACTAAGCCCCCTACTGACGACAATAATTGCTTAGTCGCGGAGCCGGCGTGAGTGAGATCTCCCTCCACAGGGCGCCACCACGTCCGTCCAACGACAGCCCCCATGGACTCGCCGATACCAGTGACCCCAACGGAACCAAACCAAGGTCACAGATGTGGAGAGGACATCGAAATTGAGGTCACCATGAGAGCAGGGCATGAAGGGCCACAGAATTTGAGACTTTTTTTTATGCTGATCGATGAGAATGAGGATGACTAAGATGATGCTACGTATTTCCATTTCGGTCTGAGACTCCATGACAGGGCTGTATTCTACGCTTCCTTTCATTTTTTTTTCTGCCACCCTCTCATCTCCTAGATGACATGTTGTCGAGTCCTATTTGTTTATGTTTCTTTTTCTTGACCACTGACCTCTGTACTGCCTCCCCACTGAAAGACTGACCACTACAATCAACGGGCTGAGACACGATCCATCCTGCCTTCGACTGGGAACCGTCTGTGGGGATCTGGACAGCCGGGACGGATCCAGTAACGTAGACCGTGCGGCCATTCTTCAGAGACCATGTCTTCGTTTGCGGCCACTCTTCAGTGACCCTGTTTTCACTTGTGGCCACTCTTCAGTGACCCTGTCTTCACTTGTGGCCACTCCTCAGTGACCCTGTCTTCACTTGTGGCCACTCTTCAGTGACCCTGTCTTCACTTGTGGCCACTCCTCAGTGACCCTGTTTTCACTTGTGGCCATTCTTCAGTGACCCTGTCTTCACTTGTGGCCACTCTTCAGTGACTCTGTCTTCACTTGTGGCCACTCTTCAGTGACCCTGTCTTCACTTGTGACCACTCCTCAGTGACCCTGTTTTCACTTGTGGCCACTCTTCAGTGACCCTGTCTTCACTTGTGGCCACTCTTCAGTGACCCTGTCTTCACTTGTGGCCACTCTTCAATGACCCTGTCTTCGGTTGCAGTCACTCTTCAGTGACCTGGTCTTCGTTTGTGGCCACTCTTCTGTGACCTTGTTTTCTTTGGGGCCACCCTTCAGTGACCTAGTCGTCGTTGGCGGCCACCCTTCGAGTGACCCTGTCTATGTGTTGGTGGCCACTTCTTAAGTGACTGTCAGCCAGGTGTGCGCTCGTGGCCACTCTTCAAGACTCTGCTTGGGTACTTCCAGGAACCGTTGGAGCCAGGCGTAAAGACTACTTGACGCTCCGCCTTATGAATTCTTTTTTTTTTTTTTTTTTTTTTTTGGGGGGGGGGGGGGGGGGGAGGGGGAGGGGGGGGAGGGAGGGGGGACCTCGTTTTTTCCGAAAGATAAGTAGTAGACAGTCTCTGTTGTGTCATGTGAGCGTGAGGGTACATGTCAGTGAGCCATTTTCTTCTTTCAACTTAAATTGATTTGTAGGTGTTTTTTTAAAATTTGAAATTAGGCCCTATTCTATTGATTTATCATTTTGTTCCTTTTCTTCTTTTCTCTCACCTCATTTATAGTAGCGGGTTAGGAAGGGAGATAGTTGGGCATACCCTGGGAGTTTGGGTTTATTTTCATTTGTTTTGTCCCTCAGCTTAGCTAGCCTCTTGTAACCCAGTGTTCTTCTTCACCCCCACTTTCTGCTATTTCGTCGTTCTTCCCTCTTCCTGCATTTATCCCAACCCCACTTGTGGGAGTGTGATTGTGTGTGTGAAGCGATGTTTTGTGTAATAAATATTATCTGTGTGTGTACGTGCTGGGTTCTTGTGCTTTCCGGTGGGTGTGGTACGAGTGCTTGACTCCACTCTCCCTGTGGTTCGAACAGTCGGGACACTCCGTCTTGACAACGCTTTTTTGTTGTTGTTGTTGATTTTGTGCCTTTTTTGTCCCATTAGTGGGAAATGCGGGCTTCCCTACACCTGGAGGGATCAGCAGCAACAGTCGCGCTTACCCAGCCTACCTAGCATCCTACTGTCAGTACTATGTTCACAGTCGATCTCCCAGACAGTACTTCTCTCTGTAGAGCAGTCACTAGTGCATTCTGGGTGTGTTCGCGTATCTGCAACCCACCCGGACTTCGGGCATGAATTAAAGGGTCTTTATAGTGCGAGTGATCTTATGCCTGCATACAGACCTCGGTTTATACTCTCATCCGGACTTTTTTTCCCCATTCGAGAGAAACAGGTACCCACTCACACCGAGGTCGACTGGAGAAGTGAGAGGAAGGTGCCTTTCTCAAGGGCGTAACATAGCGCCCCCGCCGGGGATCGAACCCGGGTCTTACGATCGGAAGTCCGAAATGAATAAAATGTGTGTATTCTGTAAGAATCATCATCGTCGTCATCATAATCATCATCATCATCGTTGTCGTCGTCGTCGTCTCATAGTGCCATTCTGTTACAGGATGGAGCTAATATGGCATATGCAAAAAAATATGACAACCACTCACCCCCAATACACACATTTTTATTGTATTTTATGTATTTATTTATCTATCTATTTTTATTTGTTTGGTGTTGTGTTTCTTTTTCTTTTTTCTTTTTTTCTTTTTTTTTTTTTTTTTTTTTTTGTGGGGGGGGGGGGGGGGGGGGGTAACCCGCCGATTTGTAAGCGCTTACAAATCGGCACACATTGCATGACTTGTAAAACCGCCGATTAGTAAGCAGCGCTGATTTGTAGAGCGCTTACAAATCGGCGGGCTAGGCCCCCGCCGATTTGTAAGCGCTGCTTACAAATCGGCGGGTGCTTTACAAATCGGCGGGTTAAGCCCCCGCCGTTTTGTAAAGTGTTTTACAAAACGGCGGGCGCTTTATATCCTGCTTCTTTGGATTAAAACCATAAACTATTATTACACTTTCAGGTGGAACAGAGTGGGGAACAGACGGAACAGAGTGGGGAACAGGTGGAACAGAGTTGGGGAGATGTGGAACAGAGTGGGGAACAGGTGGAACAGAGTGGGGGAGAGGTGGAACATAGTGGGGAACAGTAGAAACTGAGTGGGGGAGATGTGGAACAGAGTGGGGAACCGGTGGAACAGTGTGGGGGAGAGATGGAACAGAGTTGGGAACAGGTGGAACAGAGTGGGGAACAGGTGGAACAGAGTGGGGAACAGGTGGAACAGAGTGGGGAACAGATGGAACAGGTGGGGAACAGGTGGAACAGAGTGGGGAACAGGTGGAACAGAGTGGGGAACAGGTGGAACAGAGTGGGGAACAGGTGGAACAGAGTAGGGAACAGGTGGAACAGAGTGGGGAACAGGTGGAACAGAGTGGGGAACAGGTGGAACAGAGTGGGGAACAGGTGGAACAGAGTGGGGAACAGGTGGAACAGAGTAGGGAACAGGTGGAACAGAGTGGGGAACAGGTGGAACAGAGTGGGGAACAGGTGGAACAGAGTAGGGAACAGGTGGAACAGAGTGGGGAACAGGTGGAACAGAGTGGGGAACAGGTGGAACAGAGTGGGGAACAGGTGGAACAGAGTGGGGAACAGGTGGAACAGAGTTGGGAACAGGTGGAACAGAGTGGGGAACAGGTGGAACAGAGTGGGGAACAGGTGGAACAGAGTGGAGAACAGGTGGAACAGAGTGGGGAACAGGTGGAACAGAGTGGGGAACAGGTGGAACAGAGTAGGGGAGAGATGGAACAGAGTGGAGAACAGGTGGAACAGAGTGGGGAACAGGTGGAACAGAGTGGGCAACAGGTGGAACAGAGTGAGGAACAGGTGGAACAGAGTGGGGAACAGGTGGAACAGAGTGAGGAACAGGTGGAACAGAGTGGGGAACAAGTGGAAAAGAGTGGGGGACAGGTGGAACAGAGTGGGAGACAGGTGGGACAGAGTGGTGGACAGGTGGAGGAGAGTGGGGGACAGAGTGGGTAACAGGTGGGGCAGAGTGGGGAATGTTTTCAGGTTGTCACCTTAGTCACTTTGCCTCCTCAAATATTAGATAGTTCAGTATTCAATGGCGATTGATCCAAGCAGCCTCTATCGTTTGTCTCACATGAGCACTGTTTTGAAAGCCATCACAGACAAGATTGCTCGTCCATGTCTCTATATTTCAGAAAATGTTCTATGAGACATTCCCACTCCTGTCAGCATAAGGCAGCTGAACAGGAATGCCGGCAGAGGCAGCGGGTTAATGGTGGAGGTGCGGAACCTCATTCGTCACCAAAATTGGTGGAATGCCTGGCTCTCTCTGACTGAGCTGGACCACAGGTGGTTTCAAATAGACGATATTCGTTTGAACTGACGTTACACACACAAATGAGCTTGAAAGCAGTGTATGTGTTGTTCATTTTGTTTGAACGTCAGTTCAAACGGATATTGACTATTTGGACTATCTTGCTACGGGGGATGTTCACTATCCTCGACAATCGGTGTGCCAACTAAAAAATAACGGTCACATTCAACTGAAAATTCAACCTCATTGCAAGTAACCTTTCACCCAATTGTATGCAAACTTTCAGCTTCATCAAAGAAATACTTAGTTCTCAGTCGCACGCTGATACGTATAAGTTGGGGTCTAAATTGTGAATTTCCTCGTTTTATCCATGATACTCCTGAAGCAAATGATACTCGTTTGAGCGATTTATACACAGGAGGAAAAATATAAATATAACAGAGTAATAAGCAGAATTTCGTGTAATACATGCGTCAGTCTTGAGTCATGTGGTCTATTCGGTACAACTGAATGACCTTAACCTCTCACACACCCTCTTTATCTAGAAGGCTTAAAGACTGTGCAGTTCATTGAAATGGATGTCCAGCTCAATCCGTTAGTTATATTCTGGAAGTTTTCAGAATATATAAGAGATGAAATAAGACCCAATTTGATCCCAAATGAAGGACGGTATTCATTTCGAATGTGAGAAATTCAAATAATCTTGTCAAAAATTTTTGATTTTAGCTAAGATGTAGTTTTATGCTGGTTATCAACAGAGGCAGAAAATTCATTAGAGGATGTGTTCCTATTCCTTTGAAGTTCAAGACATATTACCATCATGGGTGGAGCTTTCAAACATGGAATTTCATTTGTTTCAGACAAGAAAGCAGATGAAATCCAACCAACACTCTACTGCATGTTTTTTTTGTAGACTCTACTGAAGAAAACGTGTAGCAATTTTAAAACGATATTTTGCAGGTGAGGATCATTAACTTGTCCAAGCATTCAAGATGTTTTAGAAATGAAAATAGGTTACTTATCACATTTATGTTCAGTGGTCTGGAATTTGTCCGCTACAACTTGTAACATTAAACAAATTATGCTCGTTTCAAGTCCAGTTTATGTATCAAAATGGGCAACTATCCTACTGCAGCCATAAAAGATATAAAGATGTGTAATTATGATTTAACTTTGCTTTGATGCACACAATTCCAAGAGGAAGGAAGCGTATTATTATTTTCATTTTTTTTTTTTTTTTGGTTTCATTTTAATCTGTCCATCACTAAATGTTGATTATACATGCAAACGGCTTTTGTTTGTATGTTTGTTTGTTTTTCACAAATACCATTTTCAGCGTCCACGAATAATTTTCCTGCATTGTCTTTTTATTGATTGTGTCTGGCGATCATATCTATTCTTGTAGTGAAATATTCTGGTGACAGTATGAAAACTGCACACTAGTTTAACTTTTCTCTACTCTCTTGCACTATTCTCTTCACTCAATAATTATAAACTGAGTTACGACTTCGTTTTCATTTGAGTGTGGAAATTTGTGTTTATATTATCGACTGTAAAATGTGCTTAAAATTGCATTTGAAAACAATCAATTCTAGTTCACTTTGTCGTTCATGTAACGTTTACAGAAATGAACAAATATGAATAAAAAAAAAACATGTCAACAATGTCCTCTGCTTTCGACTTTGAAATCTGAACACATACTCACATACATACGCACACACACCGCATTTCAGTCCGTCGTTTTGATGAAATAGAAAGTCATCAAAATTGCAGGAATAATCACCGAAAGCGTAATAATAGTTATCGTTTTAATCCAAAGAAACAGGATATAAAGCGCCCGCTGTTTTGTAAAGCGCTTTACAAAACGGCGGGGGCTTAACCCGCCGATTTGTAAAGCACCCGCCGATTTGTAAGGGGGGTGGGGGGGGGGGGGGGGGGGGGGGGGGTGTATACAATTTGGCGATCAAGATAGTTTATCATATAGTATATATAGTAGTACATGTAGTAGGTATCCATTTTTGTAGACTGCAGGGTGGGAGTAAATTGAACTACGTACAGAAAAAAAAAATCTCCCTCCATACGCCCCCGCCTCCTTCACTTCCTCCCCACCATACCACCACCACCACCACCACCACCATCATCATCATCATCATCATCATCATCATCATCATCGTTGTCATCGCCCCATGATGTCATTCTCCTGTAGGGCCGAGTTAATCTGCCAAATGCTCATAATGACACCCCCTACCCACCTCCCTTTCTTTTTTTTACGTTTTTTTTTTTTTGTCTTGTTTTTGTTTTTGCTTTTTTTATGTTCATTTATTCTAGTACAACTGCACACTGCCAGGGCAGTATGTATCCACAATCGTATACTACAGGGTGGGAGTTAAAATGGGCTATGTACAGAACAACTCCCCCCCCCCCCCACGTCCCCACTCCCACATCCACCCCCATTACATAAACACCACCGCCGTCGCCGTCAACATCATCATCATCATCATCATCGTCATCGTCACCATCATTGTCCCGAAATGTCTTCATCATCATCTTTGTCCCGAAATGTCATTATTTTGTAGAGTTGTAGAGTTAATACGACATGTGTACATAATAACTTCCACACCACTTCATTAAGTTTGCCATCATCGTCACTCTGTTTTATAATCTCTTTTTATCACTTTGGGCAGTACACACTTAAATTTCAATAATTTACTGCACACTTCGATCGGTTTCGGTTTTCTCGGAGGATTTGGTTAAATATAAGAAAGAAAAACTTAAATTTGTAGCGCATTGGCATGCACACGTAAAACTTCAGTCTAGTATTCTCGAATCGATTTGGTTTTGAT
>CM065744.1:5226634-5239134 GCA_033310375.1 Conus canariensis | reverse complement strand
TATTACAATATCATCTTTTGTGGAAAGGTCGTCTACCTGCACCTGCATTTTTGCGTTCGTTTTGCCTTCTGGCCATTCACGACAATGTCTTCCCAAGTTCTGGAGTGATGGTTATGTGGTAGAGGTGTTTCAAGTGGTCTGGATACTTCTCCCATTCCTAGGTTTCTTTGAGTTCTGCTAACTGGCACACAAGCTGTTTACTGTCTTCTGCCTGTCCCATCCATGATTTTTCATGCCCTAGCCGAGTGCCTTTCGTTTCCTTGACCGCCGCATGAAGTGGGTTTTGGACATTTTCAAGTGCTCTGAAATATGCCTTCACCTGTTCTAGCTTGTGTCTTGTCTGCATTGAAGGTAGGTCGAGCAGGTATCGCATAGTTTTTACTGGTTTCTCTTCGCTGTTCCCAGGATCAATCTCATTGCTTTATTTTGAATTCTTTCTAATTTGAGAAGGTTGCTGCTGGACAGTGTTGTAAGCCTTAATCCATAATCTATCACACTGAGTACATGCGCGTGATACGGTCGGTAGAGATGGCGCTGTTCAATGCCTTTAGCTGCCATTGCTTGCATGGCAGATGTCTTTTTTGCATTTAAGAACAATATTCTCAACATGCTTTCTAAAGGTCACTACACCCAAATAGCGTAGGTTGTTAGCTGATTCAACTGGTATTCCATTGAAGGAAAACTGGTGAGGGTACTTGACCTGATGTCTTGTTGTTGAGAGTGCAGTCTAATGTCTGGGCTTCTGTAAGGTTGATGGACGATCCAGTTTCTTGACACCATTGCAACTGTTGCTGAACTGCTTTCGTTCTTTCTTAAGCATTCTTTGACATTTTGTAAATCAGACTGTCATCTGCTAGTGTCAATTTCATTGTAAAAAACGAATTTGTTCAGTATAAAGTGGCACTGTATTTTTTTTTTCTCTCTCTCTCTCTCTCTCTCTCTCTCTCTCTCTCTCTTCTGAAAAGCAAACTTCCGTGATAATCATTTAATATCTTTTCCTATTGTTCAATATCAACTGTCCATTAATCTACAGCTGAGAGAGAGGGAGAGAGAGAGAGAGGGGAGGGGGAAGAGAGAGAGAGAGAGAGAGAGAGAGAGAGAGAAGATAATGTTGCTTAGAGAGAGAGAGAGAGAGAGAGAGAGAGAGAGAGAGAGAGAGAAGAGTACACTCACTGCATCTTTCCAGCATGTCACAGATGGTGCCATTTCTACACCCAAACGTATGATTGGCGCAGTTCTGATTAATGTCCAGACCTGTAGAAGCACAACAAAGACTATCGTATCACTTCTGTCACTGGAGGGGTGGCTCCTCTACTTTTGACAGATGTATCGTTGATGTGCGCGTGTTACACTCTGCAGGTGGCCACAAGGGTTCCAAAACTTTCCTGGATGAAGTACCAGCACCTTGTTTCCGTCATGTCTGTGCTCTCTACCTTTAGACCTCCCATCACGTAGGATTCATTTTTCTCTTCCACACTTTGCTGGCGAGGCCATGCAGCAAGTACACGATCGTCAAAACATAGCTGTTAAGTCTAAATAAACGCCCAGATAATGTTGTTACTTTCAGCCCAGGCACATTCAATGAATCAGTCACCATATCTGGATGGGCAGCCATGTGTATTTTCCCTGAATGTCTCCAGGCGCACTGTCTGTTGATGCCATGGTTCATCAAATAATAAGACTATGTGAACGCTTCCTTCCTGGGGAGATAGATGCGTTACTGCTCCGGATGTTTTTGCTGTTCTTTGAGTCATCGTTTTCATGATGACAGGCTAATTTCTTCACTTGTGTCTTATTTTCTATAAAGATTTTTTTTCCATTTAACTCAAATAACTATGCACTGATCCATTTGTAAGTTTGATTCCTTTTTTCTTTCTTTTTTTTTTCGGTCTTTATTATCCTTTTATGCATCTATGTTCCATTATCTTCTTCATCAGCCTTTGTGTATTGATTTCCATAACTGTACTGTTTCTACTACTACTACTACTACTACTACTACTACTACGTAGTAGAAGTAGTAGTAGCAGTATCATCCTTATCCTCTACTACTACTACTGCTACGTAGTAGTAGTAGTAATAGACAGCAGCAGCAGCAGCAGCAGCAGCAGCAGCAGCAGCCCGCAGCAGCAGAGTAGTAGTAGTAGCAGTATCATCCTTATCCTCATCCTCATTAATATTATTATTATTATCATCATCATGATCATCATTATTATTATTATTATCATCATCATCATCATCATCATCATACAATTATTTTATCCTTACCCTCATCCTCATTATATTATTATTATCATTGTCATTGTATCATTATTGTTATCTTTAGGATAATAGTAGTAATCATCATCATCATCATTGTCACGAAAGTACATCCCTTTAGTTGGTAGGGCAACCCGGTTTTTGTTGTTGTTTTTTTTTTTGTTTGTTTGTTTTAAGCCCGGTACAAACTTAGTTGTCAACCATGATTTCTTTATCTCATTGGCCAGCTGTCGACCAGTGAGCTGTTGTTGATACCCGGGGTACGCTACGTCCATGCATTTCGCTCCCATCCTCCAATACTTCCCTTCATTTTTCTTTTGAAGCTTTCTTTTTCTGTTCTTTTTTCGTGTTTTCTCTTCCTGGGCCTATAGATGTGTTATTTTTTTTTCAGGCCGTCAAGTATAGGGCCTGTGTTCGACATGGGACCTTATGCTTAGCATTTTTCACGTGGTGCACTAGCCGATGTCAGGTGCCACAGGTGAGAAGTTTTTACCTGGAGTCAGCTTTGTGAGGGAAGTGGTGTGGCACTCGTTTACGGACCTTCGAGTTGGAGAGATCCCTATCTCTGCCAGCTGGAGTCTTCTCATGTGAATCCACTTAGGTGTGGATTGATTGGTATAGGCTTTCGCCCTTCGGTGGTCTGGGAAGAATACCATTCGTCACCTCTTGGGATCCCTATTTCTGCCAGCTGGAAAAGTCAACCTAAGTCGTCCCTGACCTGGAGTCCATTCAGTATGGATCGTTGCATTCAAGACTTCCAGCCTTTGTTGGAAGTGGACCGTTCTGCACCTCGCCCACCCGCAACTCTGGTAACTATTTTATATGTTCTGTTTTAGGCAAGGTATCAAGTCATTTTGACTTTCTAGCCTTTCGACGGTTAATTAAGTGGTTAGTCTTCTTCCTTACATCTGCCGCTGGCTCAGGCACATCTTTCTGTGTGTAATGCTTCGAAGCATGGGTGCAAACACAAAACTGATGGCGGGATATGCACCGCTGTACTCGTAGTAAAATTATAGAAACGCTTGGTCTTCAGTTGTGTTTTCCGTCCTTAGCGGCCAGAGTTTTGGTCACTTCGGGCCCAGCTGAGAATGTTTAACCTTACAATTTTCCTTCAGTTCTGTCAGAAGGAAGCTAGTCATTTTTTTTTCACGAGACTGAGTCGATACTTACCCCCCCCCCCCCTTTTTTTTTTTTTTCTCTCTAAAAGTCGTATCAGTATTGGATGATGTGATGAAAGATGCGCACTTTCGTTCAGTATGTTATTCTGGCCGGCTAAGGTGACGGGAATTTTAGTTTTTGTTTTAATTTCTTTTCGATTTGTAGACACAGGACGAACTGTGGAACGTATGAGCGTTCAAACGGCTAACTATTTAGGCCGGGGAGCGAAGAATTCTCGCCGTATCGCCCCTACATTTGGTTCCGTTCTCCTCGTGTCCTGTGTTATACGTGTTTGCATGACAGTGGCGTGGATGAGCTCTAGCTATATTTATTTGAGCTTTAATCTTTCATAGGCTAAGGAAATTGTCCTTAGAAGAAGGCGACCAAATGGGAAAAAAAGAGAGAAGTTAACATTTATGTTAGATACTGATTCATTTGTCCTTTTTGTATTGATGAAACGGCGTTGTTGACCTTACCACTTACTGTATGATATTAATACGTACTATGAAACACTGCCGGACCCTCTACGTTTCCACACACTGACTGTCAAGGATGGTTAGGGTGGAGGTTTCTCGTCTGGAGACTGTTCTCCGCCGTAGGGCGGGGTTTTTCGCCCCTTCAATCAGTTGCAGCATCCATTCTTGGGACTGGCTGGGCGGCCAGCACTCTTGGATCTCACAGTCATCCTCCACACCAGCACCATGCCTTCTTACAGACCTGGGTGGACTGGCGGTGGTGAACTCCTCCCCTCCTTCTCTGGGACAGTTGCTCAGCCTCTGGCTAGGGGACCAGCAAGCAGCGCCCAACGCCTGACTGCAAAAATCCTCTCTCTGCGAACCTCCTCTGCATTGACTCTTTCCAAGGTAATTTATAACCAGTCAGTGTTGTGTAAATGTGGGTCTGGCGTGTGTGTGTGTGTGTGTGTGTGTGTGTGTTGTGTGTGTGTGTGTGTGTGTGTGTGCGCGCGCGCGCGCGTGTGTGTGCGTGCGTGCGTGCGTGCGTGCGTGTGTGTGTTTAGAGGCTGTTACTGATCTGCTTTGCATTGAATTATTTCTGTGTAGGTCCTGTTGGATGTAGACTTGTTTCTCAAACTTTCTTTCTCCTTTCATTCTTCCGTGTGTTGTTGTAGCGGGCCAGGTTTGCGTATTAGCGGGATCCTGGGGTATTTGGGAGTGTTTTTTTTTTTTTCTGTCATATATTTTGTCCCATAAGGTAGGTAGTTCTGGGTAGCACTTTCTTCTTCTCTGCCCCACTCGTCTCTCTCAACTGTCTTCTCTCTTCTTTGCTAGAGCCCTTATCCTGTCAGCAGTTGCTAATCTGCTTGCTTCAACCATTGAAAAGAATTCCTCGTCTTCTAACAAATCAGCCAGTTTTGTCAAAAACAAAGCCTTTAAAGAAAAATCACCCTGCAACTTTTCGTCAGACAACATGGAAGACTATAATCTTCCTTTCACTTTAAACGAACTGAAATCTGCCTTACTTTCCTGCAGTGATTCCTCTCCGGGTATGATGAAATCCATTATAAACTTTTGAAACATCTTACGCAAAAAGGTCTGAACATCCTTATACATGTATACAACCATGTATGGACTACTGGTTTCTTTCCACTTCTTGCGAAAGCTCATTATGACTACTGGTTTCTTTCACTCTTGCGAAAAGCCCTCATTATTCCCATTCCTAAACCTGGAAAAGATCTTTCTAACCCATCAACTATCGTCCGACAGCTTTGACCAGCTGTGTCTGTAAATTGATGGAGAAAATGGTCAATGCTAGACTCATGTGGAAACTCGAAACCGATGGCCTTTTGGCGAAAGAACAGTGTGGTTTCCGCAAACATCGAACCACAGTTGACCATTTGATACGTCTGGAAACCACCATCCGCAACGCCTTTGTCAATAAGCAGCATGTGGTCGCTATCTTTTTCGACCTAGAAAAAGCGCATGACACCACGTGGAAATCAGGAATTCTTATGGATCTGCACAGACTTGGTTTTCGTGGTCACCTGCCTCTGTTTATTCAGAACTTTTTGGCTGACCGACAGTTCCAGGTGCATGTTGGCACCACACTCTCTGACATCCATGGGCAGGAGTTGGGTGTCCCTCAAGGGAGCATCCTTTCTCCTGCCCTTTTCAGCATTAAAATCAACGACATTGTGAAATCGGTAAGCCAGGGCTCTGAGTCCTCTCTGTTCGTTGACGACTTCGCGCTGTACGCAGTTGGAGCTTCTTATGCCAGCGTACAGCGTCGACTCCAACTTTGTGTCAACAAGATCCAACAGTGGGCTGAGGAAAATGGGTTTACCTTCTCACGTACCAAAACTCAGTCAATCCATTTTCACAATTTTCGTCAATTTTTTGTTGATCCTGAAATCCGTCTGGACAAGTCCACCATTCCAGCTGTAAAAGAAGCCAAATTCCTAGGAGTTATTTTTGATCAAAAACTCAACTTTCTCAGCCACATTAAAAACCTCAAAACCTATTTGCCAGAAAGCTCTGAATATTCTGCGGGTCGTAGCACACACTGACTGGGGCGCTGATAAGAAAACTTTGCTGCATCTCTACAGAGCCTTGGTCCGTTCCAAACTGGACTATGGTTGTGCTGTGTATGGCTCTGCAAGACCGTCTTACCTAAAACTCTTGGACCCTATCCACCATCAAGGGCTTCGTCTCTGTCTTGGAGCATTCCGCACCACCCCTGTGTACAGCCTGTACGCAGAGGCAGGTGAACCCTCACTGTCCAACCGCAGGCTGAAAATGTCTCTGAATTACTACATCAGACTGTTCTCGGAACCAGAGAATCCTGCCTATGACTGTGTCTTTGACCCCCAATTTCAAAGCAAATTTGAAAACAACCCGTACTGTATTCTGCCGTTTGGTCTTCGTATGCAGCCGCACGTGCGGAATGCAGGTCTAGACCTAGGAGTTGTGTCCTATTTTTCCAAGTTTCCGGATCAGCCTCCGTGGACCTTTTTCAACCAGAGATTAGTTTTGATCTTGCAGCTTTTCGTAAAGTCTACCAGCTCTCTGGCATACAAGGCATTGTATGCTGACCTCTGTTCAAAATTTCCATCTTATCAGAAAATTTTCACTGACGGTTCCAAGTCTGAGGATGGAGTGGCCTGTGCAGCCTATTGCCCTGGGGCTCCTTCTCAGATACTGTTAAAACATATACCTCCAGATGCTTCTCTCTATTCTGCTGAACTTACTGCTCTGGTTCTGGCGCTGAGGATAATCGCACAATCTACGAAGAGGGACTTTCTGGTTCTGTCGGATTCGCTGTCAGCTTTGGAGGCCATAGCTGGCCGCAACCTTCAGCATCCAGAACTTTTACATTTCTTTGAACTTTTTAGCAAGTTGAAAGCGGATGGTTACAACATTATTTTGGCTTGGGTTCCTGGTCATGTTGGCATCGGAGGGAACGAAATGGTTGATCGTTTAGCCAAGAATGCCACAAGAGAGAAACTGTCCAACATATATATCCCCTGCTCAGATCTGAAACCCAAAATAAACGATTATGTGAGAGACCTCTGGCAGAAGGATTGGAATACATAGACAGATAACAAACTCTTTCAGATCCGTCCAAACCTTAACCCGTAGAGTGCCTTTAAGCCGTCAGCTGACGCCACATTAAAAATGCTTTCCCAGTGCCTATGGGCCGTCCACTGACGTCATGCATTTTTCTTGAATTTTCATTCGTTACTATTTCTATCAACGGACTTAAATAGAGTGTGCGTAGTAAGCCTTATATGTCTGTAGTATTAAAATGATATGTAAATGACCACACGTGAGGGGAAAGCCCATTTATTCTCATCACTGACTGGATGACCAGCCAGCACTTCGTCTCGCTTGCAAAGATGGCGGCGCAACCTTCGACAAGCGCAGCGACCAAATCAACGTATTTACACAGCTGAGCAGGCTCTGCTAATCATTTTTGACAAAGACAATAATCTTTTATTCAACGACTCACTCGAGCATGAAGGTGAGATGATGATAGTGATGGAATTGCCAACCGTATTCGTCAGTTATTGTGTCGGGCTGTGTGACCTCAATGTGTGTTCAGCTGACTGGTTTGCCAGCGTCGAACGAGCTCGCCTAGTGTGTACTCTGCACTGCGTGCCAGTGGTCAGTGACGTGGTAGTCAGCGTGAGAGGGGAGCGCGGCCTGCTCGCGGCGCGGCACAGGGCAGAGGGAAAGGTAGGGGAAGAGGAGCAGTGAAAGAGAGGGTTGAAGTCCAGCAAGGGGGCGTGGTGGGGAGAGGGGGGCGTGGTCGTGGACTGACCTGTCTGCATAGAGTGTGAGCGTCTTGATAGACTTCTAAACTGTTTTACTTTCATTTACAGGTGTAGTGTGACAATACAAACTTTATTTTCAACTTTTTTGCTTTGTGTTCTTGTTTGGATGTGAAGATGTAGTGGTAAATACATATGCTTTTGATCGTGCAAAAAAATCTATCCAAATCTAATTGTCTAAATACTTTTTTATTATCAAAATTAAAACAAAAGAAGCCCAGATTCAAAATCTTCATTCAATTTCCTTCAAAAATCATATATATTTCATTGTTATATCTTTTGTAGTTTCTGAGCTAGAATTTTTTGTTAATTATTACCCCCAAATCATTAGATTTCCCTGGCACTGGGAAAGCCTTTGTTTGTAACATTTTCAAGCAGCTTCAAGCAGCGAACGGGTTAAGGAGTTCCTCCCATCTACGTCTGGTGGTCGTAAAGAAGAAACAGTTCTGTGCCAGCTGCACACCGGCCATTCGTATTTTACCCATTCGTACCTTTTAAAGAGCGAAGAAGTGCCGTGGTGCATTCCATGTCATGTGCCACTCACAATGAAACATATTCTTTTAGAGTGTTGGGACTTGCACGATGTGAGACACAAATATTTTACAGCAGAGTCCATGAAAATCCTGTTCAGAGATGTCCCGCCTGACGTGATCTTTGAGTTTTTGAGAGAGATTAACATTTTTCATCTGATTTAAGATTTTACGGATGAAAGATTTTTAATGAAGTTTCTGGTGCGTTTCTAGAAGATGTCATTTAAAGAGATGTGTAAAAGGTGGGTTTTTTTTTTTGACTTGTGAGTTAATTTTAACGTGGTGACAGCCCTGATGTGGCCCTTTGCGGTCGGCTGGGCTATAAGCAACATTATCTTATCTTATCTTATCCTGTCAGAGGATCTGCGAAGATCCCTTTCTTCTGTTAAGAAAGGGTGAAAACCGTAGTCGCACCTTCTCGCCACGTTAATGTGGGTGTTTCCTCAGGGGGACACGGTGCAGGTTGGACGCAACCTCTATTGTGACTAACGTGGCACGGGAGCGGACAACTGGCGCTATATTAAAAATAGATCTCGGCCTCTCCAATCAAGGAAAGCCGCAGGCTAGACCAGTCCAGATGGAGGAGTAAGGCCCCCACCGAAAAAGTAAGGAACTCTGTGCAGGCCCACCGGCGCGTGGACACGCCCTGACACTGCTCCAAGCCTTACCCCAGCCAAGGGATAAATGGCAAAAGCCGAAGTTGGATGTGCTGGTCCTGACTTGTCAGGGGCATAATGGCAGCACAACGCATCCCCGCTCACATGACAAACAACCTTGGAGAATCTCGATGTGGTGCTCGATCGTTGAGGACCCGCCAGGGTGGAAGAGTGCCGGGCCCTGTGCCTCAAAGGGGCCCAACCAAAGCTACTGGTGGTCCCCGTGCCCCGTTTCATGGTAGAGCCAGACGGAGGGTGTCTCAGGTAAAAGCGACTGGCTACGACAGGAGGGAGGTGGAGCCAAGGCCGTTGGAGATACTGCAGTGGAATGCTGAAGGAATTTCCAAGAAGCTCCCCTTTGCTGAAAGACTTCACAAGGAGGACATTGATGTTGCTTGTGTCCAGGAGACCCACCTTACAGAGAACCTTCGTTTCACAGTAAGAGGCTACCAGACCTACCGTGTGGACAGGGAAGGGAGACACAAAGGTGGAATCCTCATCTTGGTGAAGAATCACATACCAGCTAAGCACATCACAGTGGACACTGAGGATCAGGCAGAAATCACTGGAGTGGAGATCACACTGCGGGAGAAGCAGATCAGGATATATAATGTATACTGCCCATCAGATCGACAGCTCTCACTACATGCAATGGATGTTCTACAGAATAGCTGCCTGGTTGTCGGCGACTTCAACAGCAACTCCACAAGCTGGGGATACAACGAAACAGACTCAAGAGGAGAGGAGGTAGAGGATTGGCAGATTGACCAGCAACTACATCTACTGAATCAAGTAGATGACCCCCCAACATTCTACTCACGCAGGTGGCTATCGTCAACAACACCAGACCTAGCCTTTGCCACCAACAATCTGCAGGCAAGCGCAAAAAGAACAGTATTGGACCAGCTGGCAGGCAGCGATCACAAACCTGTGAAACTTTCCTTCGACCTCAACCACCATCCTGAGGATTGCAGACCACTGCCCAGGTGGAACTACATGAAAGCTAAATGGGAAGATTTCTCCATCCTCACTGACGAGTATGCCGCCAACATCAATACTTGTCAGAAAGATGCGAACAACATGACCAAAGCCTTCAATGCGGCAATACTGAAAGCAGCCATAGAAACTATCCCAAGAGGAGCCAGAAAGAACTACAGGTCCTACTGGACTGAAGAACTTCAACAGCTGGAAGATCAAGCAAACGAAGCAAGAGAAAAGGCAGAGAAGGAACCATCAACAGAAAACAACATCAACCTGAAGGAAAGAACTGCCTCGTACAAAAAGGCCTTCATCCAGGCAGCAAGAACCAACTGGAAGAGGAAAACAGAAAATCTCAATTTGGAGAAGGATGGAGCAAGACTGTGGAAACTTACCAAAGCAATGAACGATGAAAGAACGTCAACTTCACCAATCGTTCTAGAAGACAACGGAGAGACCCTCACTGGAAAGCAGGCTGCAGACCACCTCATAAGCAGCTTTGAAAGGATCAGTAACATCAAAGTCCCAAAAGATAGAGAGAAGGAAGTGCTGGAACAACAGAAACACTACAAAGACATGGACACAGAGGAAGAAGTGATGAAAGAACTCTTTACAGAAAAAGAACTGAAGGAAGGGATAAAGCAGATGCAGAAAGAGAAATCACCAGAACCTGATGGCATTACAAATGAGATGCTACAACACTTGGGACCATCAGCAAAGAAAACCCTTCTCAATATCTTCAACGCCAGCTGGAAAAATGCGTCGGTACCTCAGGCATGGAGAGATCCTATCATGATCCCGATTTACAAGAAAAGAAAAGACAAGACCAATGCAGACAGCTTCAGACCCATTAGTCTGACCAGCTGCGTAGGGAAGCTCATGGAAAGGCTAATCAACAATAGGCTGACATGGTATCTGGAGAAGAAAGAGATCATCTCTGACAAGCAGGCAGGATTCAGGCAACACCGATCCACTGAAGACCAGGTCGCTTACATTGCGCAAGAAGTGGAGAATGCACTACAAGACAAGAAGCATACCATTACAGTCTGGATCGACCTGGAAAAGGCCTTTGATAAAGTGTGGAAGAATGGGCTGAAGCTGAAGATGCACCAGTATGGTATCTCAGGTCTCATGTTCAATTGGATCAGCCAATACCTGACCAACAGAAAAGCCCGGGTACAGAACAGAAGGCACCAAAGCAGACAGAAGACCATGAAGGAAGGCGTTCCACAAGGTGGAGTTCTCTCCCCTACGCTTTTCATCATCTTAATGAACGACATCCTCGATGACATCCCTGCATGGATCCATGGTGCAATCTACGCAGACGATCTTGCCATTTGGTGCTCTGAGCAGTACATAACAACAGCCACTGTAAGGATCCAGGAAGCCCTGAGGAAGATCGAGACATGGACAAAAAAGTGGCTCGTAACCATCAATGCCAGAAAAACCACATACACCATCTTCAGCCTGGCTACAAAAGAGCAGAGTGCACGCCTCCTGGTGAATGGTCACGTCCTCCCACAGGATAAGTCACCCACTTACTTAGGAGTCATATTTGACCCCAGGATGACTTGGAGACACCAGATCAACAAGTGCACAGAAAGAGCTAGGCTACGTCTGGCATTGATGAAGAAGTTATCAGGAACGTCCTGGGGAGCCGACCACAACATCCAGAAGAAACTGTACCTTGGACGAGTGAGACCTGTCCTAGAATATGGTACAGCTGCCTGGGGGACAGCAGCCAAGACCAACCTAGACAAAGTTGCCAAGGTCAAGAACCAGGCGTTGAGGATCATCACTGGCGCTCTCAAATCAACCCCGATCCAAGCCATGGAAACTCTGACAGGTCTTCAGAGCCTTGAAAGCAGGAGAGATGCCATAGTCCTCACCCAGACTGCCAAATTCAAGAGGATGAAGAATTACCCCATGAACAAAAGAATGTCAGAGCCAACCAAGTGCAGACTAAAGCGCAGCAGTTTTGTGCACAACGCTCGCAGACTCGAGAGGCAGGACCCTGAACTGCTACAGCAAGGGAACAAGCAGATCCCAACACACAGCTCTGTACCCGCTTGGAGAAGGAACAAATTTCCGGAAGTCAGAGAGACAATCCCAGGCATTCTCACAAAGGGCACACAGTCAGAACCAGAGAAAAAAGCACTAGCCCTAGACCATATGGAACAGGCATATCCCAAGGAACTGTGGACGTATGCATACACGGACGGCTCAGCAGAGGAGGCTACCAGAAATGGAGGTGGAGGAATATTCCTAACCTTGAAGGATGGAACACACGTCCGACAAGCCATCCCTACTGGCAAATTCTCCACGAACTACAAAGCTGAGGCAGACGCATTGCAGACAGCAGCGGAGACACTGTGTGCGAATAGAGAGGCCATACATCCCAAAGTCGTCATCTTCTCTGATGCACTGTCAGAACTGCAGGCTGTACAGAACCCAAAGAACAAGGACCTCAACCCCCTTGTCTCTGCACTTGCCAGACTGCAGCAGGCCACTGAACTAACCGTCATTCAGTGGATACCCTCACACTGCAACATAGCAGGCAATGAGGAGGCAGACCGACTGGCGAAGGAAGGAGGACAGCAGCCACAAGAGGAACAGGAAATCTCCTATGAAGAG
>CM065744.1:5221634-5224134 GCA_033310375.1 Conus canariensis | reverse complement strand
GCTGCCATGCTTACAGACCACACTCACCGTGACCAGAGTGACCATCGTTGAAAGCTGTGTTGACAGACCACATTCACCATGAACAGAGTGACCATCGTTGAAAGCTGTGTTGACAGACCACATTCACCATGAACAGAGTGACCATTGTTGAAAGCTGTGTTGACAGACCACACTCACCGTGACCAGAGTGACCATCGTTAAAAGCTGTGTTGACAGGCCACATTCACAATAAACAGAGCAACCATTGTTGAAAGCTGTGTTGACAGACCACACTCACCGTGACCAGAGTGACCATCATTGAAAGCTGTGCGGACAGACCACATTCACCATGAACAGAGTGACTATCGTTGAAAGCCGTGTTGACAGACCACATTCACCATGAACAGAGCTACCATTGTTAAAAGCTGTGTTGACAGATCACAGTCATCATGAACAGAGCAACCATTGTTGAAAGCTGTGTTGACAGACCATAGTCATCATAAAAAGAGCTACCATAGTTGAAAACTGTGTTGACAGACCACATTCACCATGAACAAAGTTACTATTATTGAAATGTGTTGACAGACCATAGTCACCATGAACATAGTTACTATTGTTGAGAGCTGTGTTGACAGACCACATTCACAACACAATCACCATTGTTGGAAGCTGTGTTGACAGACCATAGTCACCATGAACAGAGCCACTATTGTTGAAAGCCGTGTTGACAGACCAAAGTCACCATGAACGAAGTCACTATTGTTGAAAGCTGAGTTGACAGAATCACCATGAACAGAGTTACCACTGCTGAAGACTGCGTTGACAGATCATAGTCACCATGAACAGAGTTACCACTGCTGAAAACTGCGTTGACTGATCATAGTCACCATGAACAGAGTTACCCCATTGTTGACGGCTGTGTTGACAAACCATAATCACCATGAACACAATCACCATCATTGAAAGCTGTATTGACAGACTATAGTCGCCATGAACAGAGTTACCACAGTTAAAAGCTGTGGTGACAGACCATAGTCACCATGAACAGAGTTACCACTGTTGAAAGCTGTGTTTATAGAACATGATCACCACGAACACAATCGCCATTTTTGAAAGCCACGCTGTCAGGCAGTACTCGCCATAAACACCATTATCGATCTTTAAAAACATGTTGACTGGACACACTCGCCATCAACACAAAATGGATCATTGCAATCTACTAGGCTGACAGGCTCTATACAGAAGAAACAACACGACCACTGATTTACGTCACATTGACAGCAATCGTTCATCATTAACACAAACGACTGTCATTATTGTTAACCTAATCAACAAGCATTACGTATCACAACTGATGTATTGACACTTGTATTAAAAGACCATTGAAGTAAAACTTATTTACAAACATTGTTCATCAGAAACGACCAATGCTGTGAGTCATACTGACGGTATAACGCACTGACGAGCACGCTGCCGTAGGTTAAACTGACCATTGCTGTAAAGAATATGAACAGACATTACCCATGATCAATGATCATTGCTGTAAAACACATGGACATGCATTGGTCATGACAAATAACCGTTGCTGTAAAGGATATGGGCAGGCATTTCCCATGAGAAATGACCGTTGCTGTAAAGCATATGGACATGCATTACCCATGACAAATGACCGTTGTTGTAAAGCACAGGGACTGGCATTACCCATGACAAATGTACCGTTTGCTGTTTAAAAGCATATGGCCAGGCAATACTCACTAAAAATGAACATGAATGTAAAAGATACTGACAGGCATCACACACACTTAAAAGGACCATTGCTCTAAACCGCATTGACATACGTTGCCATGAAAATTGACCGCTGCTGCACACCATACTGACAGGCATTACCTATGGAAAATGAGTATTGCTGTGAATCATATTGACGGGCATTATCCACAAAAAAAATGAATATTGCTGTGAATCTTTTGACAGCGACCCCAAATCATCTAACAGAAATGAGAAACACTGAACACGTGGAACAAACAAGGAGACATCCCCAAAAATAACATTCCCAGTTTTGTGCTCTGTGTTGTCATTTCTGCCAGGCGATTCGGTCTCATTAGCAGGGTTTGTTTGGAGTTATGGACATGGTTTGATTTCATCATGGGAGCGAGAGTGATCCTACTAGTTCGTTATTTACTCTTTACTGTTCCCTGCTTAATTAAAGATTTCGTTTCATACCAGTTAAACTGACGTTAGCTGTATTTGTTAGTCTTCGTACGTGTGTTTATGTGACTATATTTAACACTGTGCCAGCCTTGAATAAACGTTCTGTTGTGTTTGTTCGTTTCTTCAGTTCTTGTTGTTGTGTACATGTGTCAGGTACAAGGCATGCAGGCCAGCTCGGAATATCCTTTTGGGGAGATGATTGTTTGTTTGTTCTGTGTACTCTGTGTTGTTATTGTATGTTTGTTCTGTGTACTCTGTGTTGTTACTTCTACTAGGCGATTTGGTATTGTAGGCAGCATTCGTTATGTTCGGT
>CM065744.1:5214134-5216634 GCA_033310375.1 Conus canariensis | reverse complement strand
GTCAAGGACAACAAGTGGCAATGACAAAGACAGTACACTGAACCTAACTGCAGGCAATCAGACTTTGAATATAAGTGAAGTCAAGGACAACAACAAGTGGCAATAACAAAGACAGTACACTGAACCTAACTGCAGGCAATCAGACTTTAAATATAAGTGAAGTCAAGGACAACAAGTGGCAATAACAAAGACAGTGCACTGAACCTAACTGCAGGCAATCAGACTTTGAATATAAGTGAAGTCAAGGACAACAACAAGTGGCAATAACAAAGACAGTACACTGAACCTAACTGCAGGCAATCAGACTTTAAATATAAGTGAAGTTAAGGACAACAAGTGGCAATAACAAAGACAGTACACTGAACCTAACTGCAGGCAATCAGACTTTGAATATAAGTGAAGTCAAGGACAACAACAAGTGGCAATAACAAAGACAGTACACTGAACCTAACTGCAGGCAATCAGACTTTGATATAAGTGAAGTCATGGACAACAACAAGTGGCAATGACAAAGACAGTACACTGAACCTAACTGCAGCAATCAACTTAAATATATATGTCAACGTTTCAAATGCCACTGAAATTAAATGCATGATCAACTCCAGTAGACAGTGACTTCCAGGTTGTTCCTTGTGACGGCGTGTGTATCCTGAGTCAGCACAGTGCAGGTAAATGGCCACAATGGTCAGTTACAACCGTCAGCAACACAGACGCACATGGTCATCAAACTACGTCTACAAATAGATTTGTGTACATTTATAATTCAGTGGGAGCTGATCATCTTTTATTGTAAAAAGAGCCAGTTTGTGCAGCGCTTAGAAAGTGAATCTGATGCGCAGTGTTTATTCAAAACAACCTGGTACCTTAGAAAACCTTTTTACTCACCAGAAGCCTAAAATTCCATGCTATAAATAATGAACTATTGATAAATATCTAATTTCAAACAAAGAAGACCAAGCCGCATTTGATTATTGTATCAGTAAAGGAAAATTTACAGAAACAACAAATTACAAGAGAGATGATTACATAACGCAGAAGATAAAAAAAAAATATATATATATATATATATATATATGTATGTATGTATTATATATATATATATATATATATAATATATATATATATATATGCAGCAGCACACATGGTACAAAAAGGCAAATAAAAAAGAATAGTACTTGAAAAAGGAGCGAACAAGCGAAGCAGAGAGAGAGAGAGAGAGAGAGAGAGAGAGAGAGAGAGAGAGGGAGAGAGAGAGAGAGAGACATACCGCATCTTAGGGTCTTAGGGTCTGTCAAAGCCGGAATACATCGGCACTGACCACCAGAGCAGGTGCCGCCGCTCAGACACATATTAGGAAATACCAGGCAGTTACCGTTCTTGGGAATCCCTTAGAATATAGGAATATAGCAACAATGACCGTAGTAATTGTGATAACAAGACGCAAAGGAGGAAGAAGAAATGCGTGTCTTTTGTGTGTGTGTGTGTGTGTGTGTGTGTGTGTGTGTTGTGTGTGTGAGAGAGAGAGAGAGAGAGAGAGAAGAGAGAGAGATGTGTGTGTGTGTGTGTGTGAACAAGGACGTCACTCATTAAATCATTTTTTTAACGGACATCTTTTTCAAATAACAAATCATTTTTCAAACTCAGATACATAACAAATCGATTACATATATACAGTTGATTACAAACAATAACTACAAAGCCAACCGAATAACCAAGCATCCATACACACAAAACAAAAGGGGGACAGGGGAACAAGGACAAGGGATGGGATGGGGTCGGCTAACATTCTCATGCAGAACGTAGATCACACACATGCAAATATTCAACCATTTTCAAACGCACGCAGTCGGGGTAGATCTTGATGAATGTGTTAGATTACAGATGAAATGCATCTGTTCCATTTCAAACTCTAAAATACAAATTATCCATGAATCCGATTTAAAATACAAATTATCCATGAATCCGATTGTACAAGAGCCAAATTTGTTCAAACTGTGCACAAGTTCCATTTATGACGGTCATGTGACGTTCTAAGTCATATCTGTCCCTCAAAAATGTAACCAAGGTTTAGTAATTTACATTTGTATCAGTAAAATTTCACAAATAAAATAATGAACCCCAATACAATGTCTGTTTGTATGTTTTGATTTACACCAAACAGTACAAGTTCCTTGTCATCACAAAATTATGACAATGTAAACATTTCCCAGTCACCGACTGCTGAATGTCAATCCACAACTGGTGTATAATGTGACAATCAAATGACATATTAGAAATGATCTGCTCCTCTTACTCACAAAAAATACATAATAATAATAATAATAATAATGTATAATACTTATATAGCGCATTTCTTGTTACACAACTCAATGCGCTTACATCCACCATTTGCACTTATTCATCAACACTCGTTTACACAACGGGCTGCCTACCTGGGTAGTGCCGACTGAAGAGCTGCCAGCTGGCGCTTCATTCAGTCGTTTCCCGTGTCATCCAGTCA
>CM065744.1:5189134-5206634 GCA_033310375.1 Conus canariensis | reverse complement strand
AACAGCCTGAGGAGAGAAGGCTATCAGGTCAAAGTCCTCACTGCAGAAATTGGAGCTGGAGGGTTTGTAGGAACGTCTGCATACACCTTCATGAAACAGCTCTCAGTTGCAGGGAGGGAAAAAACCAGAGCCCTGAAAGCAATGGCAGAAGCGGCAGAGAGGTGTTCAAGCTGGATCTGGTCAAGGAGGAACAAAAGTGAACTTCATAAGGCTTAAATTTCCTACAAATATCAGGTGTCCCTGTGGCTCAGTGGTTCGAGTGCGAGTCATTAAGTGGAAAATGAGCATGTCCAGAAGGTCATGGGTTCGAATCCCAGCCATGGCTCGTCCCAGAGGGACATCTGGAGTCATGAACCAGGTGTGGCCCAACCCCCCTAGAGTGTCAGGAGATAAGGGCCGAAACACTTGCTTGAAGGGGGCTTCTCTTCTGAGGACTCTCTGCTGCCACGCTCTCCACGAGTTTCTTTCTACTGATGCATGGGTAAACCATTGACTTCCGGGAATAGGCCGGAGGACGTCCGGGAAAGACCGGAGGACACTGGGAAAGACCAGAACCAAGGGCTCTGTGGGCTGGCTCCCCACTTTGCCTTCAATATGTGGCTACTAAGTACAAAAAGAAAAGATGCTCCCAGGATTCACCGAAAGGGGGAGAGAATGATGAATCCATCGGTGCTCAACCAATCACGACTGCAAATCCCAAACGGACTATGAACATGGACCAAATGGAATATCCATGTGTCTGTTGAAAGCGTTTCGCTACCACCCGTGGCATGAAGATCCACAGAACAAAGATGGGATGTGTGAAGACTCATCTGAATGAGTAGCAGCGCACTGCATCAGCAGATAAGACGTCGGAAGACCAAGGCCAGGATTTAAACCACAGTGCCAAGGACATCTACGCTGTTGGTTCGGATGAGGAATTTGCACAGGCCATCGATGCCAGGCGCCTGAAACTCAACCTGCCACGAGCAAACGAAACTGAAGATTGGGAGAAACTGGATGCAAAAATCGTCCAAAGACTCAATGCGCTGATAGGGAAAAGCACCCTGGAACACAAACTAGCCACATATGGGGACATTGTGTATGCCACATGTAGAGACGCCTATGGAGCAAAACTACCCAAAGAGAAAACACCTCCAAAGAAATCCAGACGCCAAGAAGAGATGGACAAGATCAGGGTCCAAAAGAAAAACCTCAAGAAGCAAATGAAGACCGCACTGCCAGCTGAAAAACAAGGCTTGGAAAAACTCTGAAAAGACCTGAAAGCAAAACATAGCGCCCTCAGCAAAGCGGAATCTGCGAGGAAGAGGAAGAGCAAAAAGAAGAAGACACAAGAGCGCTTCTTCAGAGACCCCTTCCAGTTTGCCAGAACACTGTTTGAGCAGCCAAAATCTGGGACCCTAAGTGTGGACAAAGGAGTTCTTGAGCAGCATCTGAGGAAAACATACTCTGACTCACAGAGCAAAGCACCACTCGACATTCAAGGTCTGGTGTGGCCAACCAACCCTGAGGAACAGTTCAATGACAAGCCTCCAACGTTGGCGGAAATCAAGAAGGTGGTCGACAAAGCCAGAACCAAATCATCACCAGGGCCAAACGGAATACCTTACCAGCTATACAAGAAATCTCCCAAGGTGCTGGAGTGGCTCCACAGGCTGCTGCGATCAGCTTGGAGAAACCAGAAGATCAGCGGCCAGTGGATGACGGCAGATGGTGTGTACATCCCCAAAGAGCGAAACTCAAGTGACATCAGCCAGTTCAGGCCAATATCACTACTGAACGTCGAAGGGAAAATCTTCTTCTCTGTCATGGCAACAAGGCTGACCAAGTACCTCATGGAAAACAAGTACTTGGATGTGTCAGTCCAGAAAGGTGGCATCCCAGGCGTAGCTGGCTGTGTAGAACACGCCACAATGATCTGGGACGCAATCCAAAGAGCAAAAACAGAAAAGAGAGACCTGGACGTAGTGTGGCTTGATCTGGCAAACGCATATGGATCTGTACCCCATAAGATGATACAGTTGGCTCTTGAGATGTACCATGTGCCAAAGAACATCCGCGACATGCTCAAGAAGTACTTCAATGGCTTCTCAATGCGGTTCTCTACCAAGGAGTACACAACAGATTGGATCAACTTGGAAGTGGGTATAGCAATGGGCTGTGCAATTTCCCCAATACTGTTCGTGTTGGCAATGGAAGTCATCTTGAAAGCAGCAACAAGCAACGCAAGACAAACAGACCTTGGCGATGGATACAAGATGCCCCCTCTCAAGGCCTTCATGGATGACACTACAGTGATTTCATCCAGAGAAGACGAGACACGTCATGTGCTGGAAAGGCTGGACGACATAGTTGCCTCATCCAGAATGAAGTTCAAGCCAAAGAAATCACAGAGTCTCTCACTGAGGAAAGGAAAAGTGGCCGAATCTGTGGTCTTCAGTGTTGCCAACCAGGCCATTCCAACAGTCACAGAAGAGCCAGTCAAGAGCCTTGGAAGATGGTATGATGATACGCTGAAAGACACACAAAGAGCAAAAGAAACCAAACAGATGTCGGAAGAAGGCTTGGAAACCATTGACCAGTGTGGGCTCACTGGCAAATACCAGGTCTGGTGTCTGCAGATCATGCTGATACCAAAGCTCCTATGGCCTCTGATGATATACGACATCTGCACCAGCACAGTGGAGGCAATGGAAGCCAAAATCAACAAGTTCACAAGGAAATGGCTTGGTGTCCCACCCTGTCTGACTGACATAGCGCTGTACTGTCGCCAAGCAAAGCTGAAACTACCACTGAAGTCCATCCTGGAAGAATACAAAGCAGGAAAGATCAGACTTCAAAGCATGCTGGAGGACTCAGGAGACAAGGTGGTAGAAGCAATCAAGCCCCAGCTGAAGACAGGCAGAAAATGGAAAGTTCAAGAGGCGATGGATTCTGCAAAAGAAAGTCTCAAGTTCAGAGAAATAACAGGACACGCACAGACCAACAGACAAGGACTGGGGGTGACCAAAACTGAATGGTGGTCAAAGGCCAAAGGAAAAGCCAAAAGAGACATGATGATTCAGGAGATGAGAAAAGAAGAAGACCAAAAAAGACTCCAAACAGCAGACCAGCAGAGCCAGCAAGGGCAATGGACAACGTGGGAGAATGCACTCCAAAGAAGTCTTACTTGGAATGACATTTGGCACATGGCCCCTCTCAGGATCAGCTTCATTCTCAGAGCTGCATATGACCTTCTGCCCTCAAATGCAAACCTGGTGCAGTGGGGAAAAACAGACGATCCTGCATGCCCCCTCTGCCATGAAAAACAAACAGTGGAGCATGTCCTAAGCTCATGTAAAGTAGCCCTGGCTCAAGGAAGGTACACATGGAGGCACAACCAAGTGCTCAAAGAGATTGTACAAGTAGTCTGGGCTAGAACCAACACCACAAAAGGGAAAATCAGGACTCCAAAAGCACCCGCAACATTCGTCACGGCAGGAGGCGGCAAATCATGGCCAAGAACAACAGTGCCACTCGAAACATGCAGGCAGAGTCTGCTGGACGGGGCAGATGACTGGGAGTGCACTGCAGACCTCCCAGAATGGAAGAGTCACCCAGAGATCATCAGCAAGAGTGGCATGAGACCAGACATAGTAGTCTACTCTCAGTCAACCAAGCAGCTGATCATGATCGAGCTCACGGTGCCATATGAGAACAGAATGGAGGCAGCTCCAATCTACAAGACTGAAAAGTATGCTGATCTGGCAAACAGCCTGAGGAGAGAAGGCTATCAGGTCAAAGTCCTCACTGCAGAAATTGGAGCTAGAGGGTTTGTAGGAACGTCTGCATACAGTCTCATGAAACAGCTCTCAGTTGCAGGGAGGGAAAAAACCAGAGCCCTGAAAGCAGCAGAGGGACATCTGGAGTCATGAACCAGGTGTGGCCCAACCCCCCTAGAGTATCAGGAGATAAGGGCCGAAACACTTGCTTGAAGGGGGCTTCTCTTCTGAGGACTCTCTGCTGCCACGCTCTCCACGAATTTCTTTCTACTGTTGGATAAGGAATCTTTCTCTGGGATAGTGGCCTGACATTGTAGTCTATGAAATGTTGTTAGATAATGAATCTTTCTCTGGGATAGTGGCCTGACATTGTAGTCTATGAAATGTTGTTAGATAAGGAATCTTTCTCTGGGATAGTGGCCTGACATTGTAGTCTATGAAATGTTGTTAGATAAGTCATATTTCTTTGGGATAATGACCTGACAATGTACTCCATACTATGTTGTTGAGTAAGGAAACTTTCTCTGGGATAATGGCCTGACAATGTAGTCCCTTCTATATTTTTGGACACGGAAGTTTTCTCTCGGCATGTCACCAGATTGGATTCCATAACATGTTGTTGGATAAGGAATTTTCTGGACAATGGCCCGACCGTGTAGCCCATAATATGTTGTTGAATAAGAAATCTTTCTCTGGGATATTCGCCCGACATTGTACTCCACTATATGTTGTTGGACTGGGAATCTCTCTCTGGGATGATGACAGACAGTGTACTCCATAATATGTTGTTTAATAAAGAATCTTCCCATGGGATAATGACCCAAAGGTTTACTCCATAACATTTTATGAAATGAAAAATCTTTCTCTAGGATAATGGTTGACAGTGTACTTAATAATATGTTGTTGAATACAGAATCTTTCCATGGGGTATTGGCCCAACAGTGTACTGTATAACGTTTTGAGGAAAAAAAGAATATTTCTCTGAGAGAATGTCCCGACAGTGTACTCCATGATTATGTTGTTGAAAAAGGAATCTGTCTCTGTGTTATTGGTGCGACAGTGTAGTCCATGATATGTTGTTGAATAAGGAATCTTTCTCTGGGATAATTGTCTGGCAGTGTACTCCATAACACGTTGTTGAATAAGGAATCTTTCTCTGCGATAATTGTCCTACAATGTAGTCCATAGCATGTTGAATAAGGAATCTTTCTCTAGAATAATTGTCCGACTGTGTAATAAGGACTATTTCTCTGGGATAATTGTCCGACAGTGTAGTCCATGATATGCTGTTAGGCACAGAATCTTTCTCTGGGATAGTAACCAGACAGTGTCGTCCAAAATCTTTCTCTGGGGTAGTCAACTGTTATTCTTACCATGGCAAGGAATAGTTAAGAATGCATGCTCACTGCTGATTCAATATTCCGTACCCATTGTGCTCTAGATGTTGTGTTCGAATGACTGTTTTAAACAATGCTTCATATTGTATTGTATGGAACACCCCCCCCCCCCCCCCCCCCCCCCAAAAAAAAAAAAAAAAAAGCGTAAGGGGCCTTTTCCTGTATAAATTAGGTTACTGTTTCTCTTACACTTACTGCAAGACTTGGAGGAAGAGCCTCGTAAGGAACTGCAAACGGTCTTTTGCTCACATTGTGAAGTGGATGTACAATCCTCTCCAAAAGACATTTCTGTGCATATCACACACACACACACACACACACACACACACACACACACCACACACACACACACACACGCACGCACACACACACACACACACACACAAGATTGAATGATAGATATAAACATATAACGTTTTGTGTTAAAACATTTGCACTATTTTCTTCTTATCAAGCACATGTACATTTAAGGATCAAAGTAAGCTTGAAAACAAATATGCTCTAATTTCACAAGAATATATGCAAAAAAAAAAAATAATAAACGAATTTCAAAACAAAAGCTCGCAAATTAGTTAAAAAACAAAACAAAACAAAACAAAAAAACTCGAACATCAGAAGAATCTGTAGCAGAATCAGTTTTCTACAATGATCACCTTTTATTTAAAAAAAAAGAAAGCTTTTAATGTAGAATTTATCACATAACGCATTTTATGCATGCAGAAGCGGAGTTCATATAGACAGTTTAAGAATGGTGTGTCGTTTGATTTTGTTTCTTATTCAGGTTGTATTATGACTGTGAAAAGCTATGCACGTAAGTGTGAAATAAAAATTGTGAACGGATATCAACAAAGGATAGAACATTTTCTTATTTGCTTACAAAGAAGCAATGGTCTATTTCAATGGACTAACTGAAACTTTTTGTTTTGTTTTGCCAAACTGTTGTAATAGATAGAATAGCAAGATAAATTCTGAAATAAATGTGGATATTTTTTTTCTTAAACTGGAAAAATCCACAAAATTATATTAAAGTAGTTGCAATTAGAATTGTTCAACGTATACTTCTAGCAAATGTAATTCTATCCAAGACAAATGTTTTTCAAGATGAATCATCTTCTGTTTCGAAAGTTGAACGCGAAATCTACAGCACAGGTTTTGGGGCCGTGAGCATAGCAACCTTTTGGGAGCGATTCTGAGAAGCTGTTGGTGATCATTTTACACATGCTGCGCACTTGCAAATAATGAGTTAATTGTCTTGCTCATGTCGTGTCAGATGAGGTTTTTCATTACATTGTACTGCTCACAATTTTATTAATCTAAATGACACACTGGAAGGACATCAGTAAGCATTGGAGGGCGGGACAGTAGCAAACCTACCCTTTGCCGATAACATCGATGGGTTAGCAGGAGTGCAGGAACTACCCAACGTAGCACAGCGCCTTGACAAATGTTCTGCAGTATTCGGCATGAAGATCAGCGTCCAAAAGACAAAACCGATGACCAGCAACACCAACGGCATCAGCGCTAACATCGCTGTCAAGGGAGAAAATCTTGAGACAGTTTAGAGCTTCAATTACTTCGGGGTAATTGTTTCATATGAGGATCAAAACCTGAAGTGCTCTCCAGAGTTGCGCAAAAGACAGAAGCGCCAGCCAGACTAAGACCCATCTGGAATGACAGAAACATCACAATCAGTTCCAAGATCAGACTAATGCACCCACTGGTCATTGCCATATTCCTCTATGCCTGTGAGACGTGTAATCTGACAGCTGAACTTGAGAGAAAATTCAGGCATTAGAGATGAGATGTTTCCGCAAGCTCATTGGGATCTCATACAAAGACTTCATTTCCAACTTGGAGGTCCAGACCAGAGTAAGGCATGCCAGGGGACCATACGTAGACCTGTTGTCCACAGGGAAAAGAAGGAAAATGAGATGCCATGATTATGCATCATGATCAACAGGGCTTGCCAAAACCATTCTACAAGGAACGGTGCGAGGAGGCAAGAGGGAAAGACACAAAAAGAGATGGGAAGATCACACTCAGCAACTGCCTAAGAGCATCTGAGAACCGGATGGAGAAGCTGGTCGCAGAGTCTCCTGTGGCACCCTGACGGTTTTCAAGACTCTGGGATAGGTGAGGACATGTGAATAGATAACCAGTTACCTCAATATCCACATCCTCAATAATTATTATTCGAAATACTGCTATGACATCAACAAGTATGTGGTTTGCGTCAATGTCCTAGAGTGTTTCATAATAGTTGGTTCGTATACGAACCTGCGTTTGACAATTGATGTTTCTGAAGTATGAAGCTAATGACTGTCAAACACACAAGAGCAGCAAACTTTTATCTGATCCTCTTTGTTTGTATGTTCGGTTGTTTCCTTTTGCTTTCTTTTCCTCTATTGTGTTTTCCTCTAATGATATTCCGTATGCTCTTTAGGTGTTCCCCATATGTCGATTGCGTTGTTTATATCCTTGCTTCTCTATTCAATGCAATCATCTTTATTTTTCGTGTTAGGTAAAGTAACCTTTGTTGACGCGTATGCACTTTTGTTTATGTTGTTTGTAATTTGTTTGAAAAAGAAGGAAACAAATAAACAGACAAATATAGATTTTCTACACAACACACACACACACACACGAATGCGCGCACGCGCGCACACACATACATACATACACACTCTGCCCTCTCTCTCTCTCTCTTACACTCCATTTACCTGGAAACATGCTCTGTCTGTCTACCTGTCCGTCTGTCTGTCTCTCTCTTTCTCTGTACCTGTGCATGATTAGGCCGTGTGAGTGTGTGTGTGGTGTGTTGTGTGTGTGTGTGTGTGTGTGTGTGTGTGTGTGTGTGTTTGTGTGTGTGTGTGTCTGTGTGTGTGTTTGTGTGTGTGTTTGTGTGTGTGTGTGTGTGTGTGTGTGCGTGCGTGCGTGCGTGCGTGTGTGTGTGTGTGTGTGTGTGTGTGTGCGTGTGTGTGGTGCGTGCATCCATGCAAGTGCGTGCGTGCGTTTGCGTGCGCTCGCTCGCGTGTGTCCGTGCGTATGTGCGTGCGTGCCTGTGTGTGTGTGTGCCTGTGTGTTGTGTGTGTGTGTGTGTGTGTGTGTGCGCGCGCGCGTGCATGCGTGCGTGCGTGCGTGCGTGTGTGTGTGTGTGTGTGTGTGTGTGTGTGTGCGCGCGCTTGCTTGCCTGGTGAGCATATTGCGTATATTTGGGCGTGTACATGAGTGCACGCGTGTGTGCGCGCTCACGTGAGTGTAATCCCTCTAATGTACTGTCCTCGTCTTTCCTCGATGAATTCATGTGAAATACTTACTGCAGAATTTATTATTCTCACAGAAGGAGCCTTTGCGACAGTACTGTGTAGTGGTGGGTGTGCATGCCTGCCCAGCGTCCAGCCCTGTGTTAAAATAATGGAAAAAAGCTTTTTTTGTTTTACATGCTGTTCATTCAACTCTCTCTCTCTCTCTCTCTCTGTCTGTCTGTCTGTGTAATAGTTACAAATGAATTTCTTTAAGTGATGCAGAGTGAATGATTACTTTGTTATGTCATGTGAATTGTATGCATTGTTGTGTGATTCATGCGAGTTACGAGTGTCTGAGAGATTTGACTCCGATCATAATTATGCCTGTGGAACTTCATTTGAGTTTTTGTAGTAACAATGTCATGTCAGAGACAAATTCTTCTGTCAACAGTTTCACGTTGGAAAAATATGTATGGAATGAAAATTATGCTGATGTGTTCATAAATAACATTGTTTCGCAACAGATTCATGAGAAAAAATAACTATGCCGTCGGTCTCATTGATGTCAATATAAATGAAGCCTTGAATGTTTTCAATACATGTATTAAAGATGGTGCAGAGTGTATGAATAAAGAAATAAGAATTGATAATGATTTGAAATCCACAGACTAGTTTGATACTGAATGTCATCAAAATAAAAGAAAAGCTCGTAATTTACTTAAGAAATTTAAACGTACACATGACGACGAAGATCGTGATAGTTTCTGTAGGGCGAGAAGAGAGTATCAACATATGCAAAGGATAAAGCAGAAGCAATTTAACTACACATTACTGACAGACCTGATCGCATCTATACAGAATCAGAAAGAATTTTGGAAGAACGTACATTGGGTTTCATTAAAAAAGAAGACAACCAGCGAACAGTATTAGTATGGAAACATGGTATGAACATTTTACGACGCTTCTAACTAAACATTTAGAGCATAATAGTGAATTTCAGTGGAATCAAGACGAAGGGGAAAATGATTATTTAAACCGTCCAATATCCAAAGAGGAGGTAGTAATTGCATTAAGAAAAGTTAAAAACCGTAAAGCTGCTGGGCCAGATGGTATAATTGGTGAACTGCTGAAGTATGCATGTAAAACAGATGTAATTTTGAACTTCTTTGTTACCTTCTTTAATTCTTTATTCAACAAGGGAATTCATCCTGAATGTTGGACTGAATGTATTGTTTTACCATTGTACAAAAAAGGCGACGTGAATAATCCTAACAATTATAGAGGAATTTCTTTAAGTGACACGAGCAGCAAATTGTACAGTACTATCATTAATCATAGGCTGCAGGGATGGATTGAAGATAATAATATAACTGGCGAATATCAGGTAGGATTTAAACGCAATTATTCAACAGATGATCATATGTTTACTTTGATGGCCTTGTGCAAAAACAGTTTTCTTTAAATCGTAAGTTGTATGTTGCTTTTATAGACTTTGAAAAGGCATTCGATTCAGTGAACAGAAGTCTTCTCTGGCCTATTCTGTTAAAAGCTGACGTTCATGGTAAGCTGCTTAAGTGTATAATAAGCATGTATTCCTGTGTAAAAGCTAAAGTTCGGTGTGGGGGTAACATGACTGATTATATTCAATGCACCTCAGGTGTAAAACAAGGGGATGTATCCAGTCCTTTTTGTTCTCTCTTCATTAACGAGTTGACTTTTGAAGTTGTTAAAACTGGAAAACATGGTGCACAATTTACCTGTGACATTCTAAAATTGTTTACACTTCTTTTGGCTGACGATGTTGCTTTGATGTTGAAACTGTTATAGGCTTGCAAACTCAACTAGATAGTCTGTTTCGATCTGCAACTTCACTTCATTTAAAAGTCAGCATGTCAAAAAGCAACATCATCGTGTCTAGAAAGGGTGGGTATTTAGGAATTAGAGAAAAGTGAACTTACAATAGAGTGGTGATGCTTGTAGTTAACATATATAAATATTTGGGAATATATTTTTCAACAAAATTAAGCTTCACTTCTACATGTAAAGAACTTGCAAGTAGAGCTAAGCGTGCATTATTCTGAATTATGCAACAGCTATCAAAATTAGAAAACACGTCTTTGAAACTATTCATAAAATTGTTTGACTCTCAGGTACAGCCCATCGCACTGTATGGAGCTGAACTTTGGGGCCTTTATGATTCTGCTGCTTATTGTGAAAATGTTCATTTATTTGCGCTGAAGAAGTTTTTACGAGTGAGCATGCGAACACCTAACGATTTAATCTATGGCGAAGTAAACAGATAACCGATATATTTAAATTCTGTTATTAAGTGTATACACTATTGGCTAAAAATAACACACATGGAAATCTCAAGGTTGCCAAGGAAAGCATATGATATGTTATATGATTTGGATGCGAGAGGAAGAGCAAACTGGGTTTCAAATGTGAGGGTTAAATTATATGGACTTGGTTTTGGTTTCGTGTGGTTACAACAGGGTGTCGGATATATGAATGGTTTCCTTTGGATATTGTAGAATAGACTAATCGATTGCAGATGGCAAGAATGGTGTATCATGTTCAAGAAAGCGACCGTTTTGCTTTTTACAGACAGTTCAGAAGTATGCATTGTGTTCCACCATATCTATCAATTAAAATCGACAATCATTTAAGGTATATTATGATAAAGTTCAGATTAGGTACCTCTGAACTTTTTGTTTATTATCATCGTTACAGGAAGCATAGCAAATCTTCTCTGTCCGCTGTGTTAAAGTGCCGAAGAAAATGAGGTTCACTTTGTGTTCTGCTGTCCTATTTTGAATGATCTGAGGAATCAATTAATTGATCAAAAATATTCTAAACATCCTTCTTTATTTCGACTCTCATTACTCATGGCATCCACAAACGAAGCTACCATAAAACGTTTTGCTGTTTTCTTGCACAAGGCATTTAGGATTAGAAGTAGAGTATGCAGTTAAGAATTAATTATTGTGTACTGTTTGATATTCAGTTAGTCGATTACCTGTTGCACTTTGATGAATATTTGATTGATTTGTTCCTGTTTCTTTTTCGAAAAGATTTGTTCACATTACCCTTTTCATTATGGGCTAGGGCCTATATGAATAAAAACATCCGTATCCCTTCTCTCTCTCTCTCTCTCTCTCCCCTTTACGCACCTAGACAGACAGACATGACAGAGATAGATAGATAAAATAGACAGAGATAGATAGATGTTAAGTCCAAGGCAAACTAAGACGATTTTAAACACACACTGCAGACCACACATGCGCTGTGTAAGCATAAGAACTGCAGCCACCTTCACTGTATTTAATTACAGAACACATGTGTGTATGATCCCGCCAGCTTTCTTGTAAACACAATAATATTCTCTGCACTCATTTAAAACACATTGCTGTGCATTGTTCCCGTCAGGATTTCTCTGCCTATTGATACACTGTCTGTTGGGTATTTTTCCCACAAACGTCTCTCTTGAGCATAGACGTAATTTCCCGCAGTCAATCAGAAGAGACAGTTGTCTACTGCTTCCACCATATTTCCTATGACCACAAACATAATTTCAATATTAAGCATATATGCATTTGTCTTTCTATTGCTTCTGTCACATATCTTTCTAGGGGAAAAGATTGGAGCTTACCGCATGTTTGGTTGTCTTGAGGACTGCAGAACCCAGATGCACATCCGTTTGGATTTTTCCGACAGTCTCCACCATTGATGATTTCTGAAAATGTCCTTTACTCTCTTCTCTCTCTCTCTCTCTCTCTGTGATTGCGTGCGCGCGGTGCGATTTGTACGTGTGTGTGTGTGTGTGTGTGTGTGTGTGTGTGTGTGTGTGTGTGTGTGTGTGTTGTGTGTGAGTGCACAGTGGGTGTGCGCGTGCGTTTACACGTGCGTATGTATACGTGTGTGTGTGTGTGTGTGTGTGTGTGTGTGTTGTTTGCGTGTGTGTGTGTGTGTGTGTGTGTGTGTGTGTGTGTGTGTGTGTGTGTGTGAATGTGTGTGCGTTTGTGTGTTCATGTGTGTGGAAGCGAGGTGGGAGGGGGGAGCGTAAAAAAGAAATCAATGTTTCCAATACGGAGAAAAAAAATCAATATACTTTCTTTTCATAATCTTTGGCCCTTAATAAGGGAATATTGGGAAGGAACAAGAACAGCATTGGAAACAAAATAAGGATTACCACAGTGTTCAGAACAGTCATCGTCAGAAGATATTAGACACTCGAAATACTTAAGATTAATTGGATTGTGACAGAGAAAGACCGTATCTGCTGTCTTTTTGATTATCAACTGAAGGTCGATGAGAAAAAATGGTATATTTTAGTGACTGAGTGCAAAGGTGATGTAGCGGTTTGCGAATGTTTATTTGCTTTACAGCAAATCCAGCAAGGACATTTAAAACCATACAAACCTAGTATTTTCAACTTTTTAGTAATGATTAATGAACTGACAGATCCAATACATTTTGTTCGATCGCCAAACAGCTGCGTTTTCGTTTTGAATAAACTATATTGCCTAGCAAAGGTCAGACTGAGCATCATGGCTATCTCATTGGAGCATTAAGGTTTGTTTCCTTTAACAAAATGTCACGAGAAATACTCGTGTTAACTGTCATCAAATGGACGTATTGTTAAATAATGTTCATGTTGACTGCATCAAATAAACGTATTGTTAAATGCTATTGATGCTGACTGTCATAAAATTGTTTTTTTTTAAAATAATGAACGTATTGTTAAATACTACTGATGTTGAGTGCCATCAAATCGACATATCGTTAACTACTACTGATGTTGAGTGTCATCAGATGAACGTATTGTTTACTACTGAAGTTAACTGTCATCAAATGAAAGTATTGTTAAATACTACTGATGCTGAGTGTCATCAAATCGACGTATTGTTAACTACTACTGATGCTGAGTGTGTTCAAATAGATGTATTGTTGAATACTATTGATGATGAGTGTCATCAAATCGACATATTGTTAAATACTACTGATGCTGAGTGTCATCAGATCGACGTATTGTTAACTACTGCTGATGTTGAGTGTGTTCAGATAGACGTATTGTTGAATACTACTGATGCTGATTGTCATCAAATATATGTATTGTTAACCACTACTGAAGTTGAGTGTCATCAAATATACGTATTATTAAATACCACTGATGGTTACTGTCATCAAATAAACGTATTGTTAAATACTACTGATGTTGAATGTCATCAAATTGACGTATTGTTAACCACTACTGATGGTTGATATATGATACTGATGCTGGACCATCTAGGGGTTTCCTGTCTTCTCTTCAGACATCTGCTCGAACCTCCGTTGCTCATTTCCGTACAATGAAAACTATTTAAGCTTGACAGCGTCAAAACCCACAACTGATCGGAAAGCCATTTTCTGCCAAGTGTTTGTCCAAGACTTATCACCTTTCTTGATGCTCGCCAGCTGTCCTACCGATCGCCGCATCTCAGTCAATTCGAATTTTCCTCCCATTGAAACTAGGGGGTCTTTCTTGGGAACTGCGATTACGTAAAACTTTGCACGACTCCCCACACCTAACCCCTCCCCCCTCCCTGTTTTCTTGTTGATTCAGGAGCTTCTCATCGACATGTATTCGCAGTCTAAGCACACAAACTGTCGGACACATCAAAACAACGACTCCTTCTCTCAAGGACATGCAATTCTCACTGTTTACACAAGAAACGTGCTCTTCTGAAACATCTGGAGATATCACCACTGTCCGAGACATGTACTGAACGTTTCCTTCCACACTATTGATGCACCCTGAGTCTCTATTCTTACGAACCACCTGCCATGCTTCCTACACCGTCCCCATCATGAACTGTCTCTCTGATCACACTGGACACTTACTGCTCAGAGCTTCTGTAGTTGATCAAAAATGTCACACTGGACACCTGTCAAATCTATCCCCTTATATGTCAACCGTGAATTATATATCTGATTACACAATTAGCATGTTTGCTTCACAGTCTTCATAAACTATATGTGGTATAGAGTGTAGACACCCCCTACACACACACACACACACACACACACGCTTTAGTCCTGGTGGTTCTACGTTACGGATGATCAACGTGTCATGCAAGTCAATGCAACTGCACGAGCCAGTCGTGTTTTGCCGTGGAGACTGCATCGCCTCAAGGAAACAACTGCCTAATGACTCTTCCTCTCAACAGCATGCATCTCACTGAAATTGTGGTGTGGCGTGGGCCTGGTCTCACAGGCTCACCAAGTGCTGCGCTTTTGGCTTAGCATGCTACGACTTCCATGGGTGAAACTGGAAAAAAAATTGAAAAACTGAAAGGTCGGGGTCCAGGGGCCGCGTAGGCAGAAACCCCTGTTGGGGGGGCCCAGGGGGGCAAAGCCCCCCGGCCGAAATAATTTTTTTGAAAAATTCTGAGTTTTCGTGGCCTCTGGTGAAAGGAAATTTGGAACTGAGGCCTTGTCTGAAACACATATGTATTGCTTATATGTGAACAAAAGTCATCATTTTAAATTATAAAAAAAAAGAAACAAAAAAACTTACCCCCAAACAACCAGCTTGGTTGGTGCCTTGGACATGGATAGATGGGAAGAAATAGAACCCCATCCTTTTTCCAGAAAACTAACCCTCATATTCATTTTTCTTTTATGTTTTTTTTCTTTCTTTAAACATTTTTTTCATACTATTATGTCTCTCTCTCTCTCTCTCTGCTTTACATTCATCTTTGTGTGTGTGTGTGCGTGTGTGTGTGTGCGTGTGTGTGTGTCACTAGGGGGGAAGGGGGGGGGGGGGGGGCATGGAGGGCTGCTGAAAAAGATTTTACTGAAATTCTTACCTTAATGCTTTTAATATGGTCCGGACTTCTGGCATGCTTTGCTAGCCGAGATTTTCCATTGGATCCATACTTGAGGTCCGAGTTGCACACGCGGCAAAACGCTACACCAGGTTTGTTCGTTTTCAAACACCAAACACGATGTTGTCGTTTTTCATCATCTATTTCGTTCAGCCAAGCCCATCGCCCTTACTAGTGATGCCAGTGTCGATCTCCTCAACTGAATCACCTTCTTTAAGATAGGACATTCTCACGGTTTCCAACGAACTCCAAACTCGAAATCTAGATTTCGGCAAATGGTGCTTTATCTTTGTTCCCTAAAATAAAGAGTACTTCCGATTCGGCACTTCCGTTTTATGGTAAGACGCACTCGACACGTAATCTGCGCAATTTTTGAAACTGTTTTGAAAAACGTCCCCCCCCCCCCCCCCCCCAATTACGAAAAACGAAATTCGTCTCGAATAATTTCATAAAACGGATTCCGTCCTCAGACTGAAGAAGTTTCACCCATGGACTTTCTTGATAATGCTACTACGGTTACGTTTTATGACCAAACACCTTGTGTGTGTGTGTGTGTGTGTGTGTGTGTGTGTGCGTGTGTGTGTGGGGGGACTCTTCACTGAGTTATTGGTGTCTGAAATGGAACCAGGATAATGTAGATCGTTAGGCTGCAGATTTACTTTCTCAAAATGGTCAACGTCAATACGGAGAGGGAAAAAGAAGCAGAAGACAGATTACCAAAAATGATAGTGATTTTGACGTTTTAAACCACTGGTTTCATTGTCAGCCATTTTGATGTGTGTACGTCAGTTCAAATCCACGCGATTACTTGCGGGATTTCCGTTTTCCTTTTCCGTCATCGTGCCAAACAAGTTCTAACTAAACGTGCTGTTGAGTTTGACGTGTGGTATCACATACGAGTGCTATGCATGAATGTAGACGGCTACACTCATGTTACACTGTTGCTTTCTAGACCTTGGCACCCTCAGACAGGAGAACCAACGTACCCTCTGACAACCCCCCCCCCCCCCCCCCAACCCATCGCATAGTTTTTCCCAACACAAGACACTTACTACATATTCCCGAAAAGCACGTGAGTACTAATTTGCACATTCGTGGGTTGCTCGTACACTTTTGGCCAAGGTCGTATCCTGTGGAAGACAGACACCAATTCAGAGACTTCATACTGGAGTGCATACTTGTGTATATATGATGCGACGTTGTTGTTGTGTGCGTGCATATACAGGAGTTCTGTGGTATAGAACCCCCCCCCCCCCTCCTTTCATTGAACCCAGAAACCAACCACACACACACCGAAAATTGCGATATATATATATATATATATAATGCTGAACAATTAAGCAGTGGGGAAAACAAGTGCAGGCTAACAGTTCTTCTGTCGTTATAATATGACTTGGCAAAGATTTTTTTTAGAAAAAAAAATTGAAGATAAAGAAAATGCAGGGGAGTAGGGGGGAAGATTTATTATAAATATGAGAAACCCTTCGTTAGCTGCCTGGGAAAACCATCGTAATTCTTCTCAAAGGCAGAATATTTGTATTGCCTGCTTCTAGGCCTTTCGTCTGCTGATCAAACTGATCAGGAAGACACACTGATTGTGTTTGTGCTCTTGATGTCAAATAGAGACACACCACAGTCCATAATTCTGTGGTGTTCTCACTACCAAGAGTTCAAAAAAGAATCCAACAGTACCCCCAAAGCAGCCAGTGAAGGGTAGTAAATGGAACAAAACGAAAGTGTGGAGAGGAATAAAATTGCTGAAAAACTAAAAGCGTTATGCAAAGAGTGTAAAAGGTAGGGGACAATCTTTGAGCCTATGCTTGAGGATCCATTCAAGGATGCAAGGGAGATCAAAAGATATGGAACAGTCTGCGTGGTCAGCTCTGCTGTTCAATAACCCAAGCATTGCGAGTGGCTAAGAATATGTACACACACACACACACACACACACACACACACACACATATATATATATATATATATTATATATAATATATATATATACAAGAATAAAACAACAGTCGGTTCATGTCTCAGACTTGTATTTTAAACAAATTTTCGCTGTGAACAGCTTCGTCAGGCCAAGGTACAAAGATAAAAGCCTCACATCAAGTTAAAAGGACAAACCGTTGATGGTGAAGTCATATTCAGGTAAACCAGGTAAAATCAGGTTAAAAGAGGTCAACAACTGCCGCATGCAGGACATTATTCACTCCAATAGGCCCTCT
>CM065744.1:5181634-5184134 GCA_033310375.1 Conus canariensis | reverse complement strand
TAGCTCTGGTTTATTGATGTATTGTCCTATGAGACTCAAACATAAGATATCAATTAACAATATTATAGATGTTATACTATTTCTCACAGAATTACAGTCGCTACTGTATTAGAGAAAAAATTCTTAATTGTAAAATTTGGCATTCTAATTCTTTTCCATGGTTGCTCCTTACATAACTGACCATAATTCGTTGCTGCTACTGATATACTACATACCACTTGCTACTGATATACTACATACCACTTGTGCATTCACCAAAACAAGTATCAATCTGTGTACAGTGAAATATATATGTAAAAGACCCACATTTCCCCTTCCCCTACTCATGTGTATGAGTGCATGCACATAATGCACTCACAAACAAATAAAACCAAATTCTCTCTCCGTCTCTGTCTCTCTCCCTCTCACATGCACACACACACACGCACACACACACACATACACCCATGCATACACACACACACACACACACACACACACACACAGACACAGACACAAACCGTGCCCATGCACATGCACATGCACTTCTGCACACAGACACACACGCGCACGTACACGCAGGCACATACGTGCACACACACACACACACACACACACACACGTGCATGCGCATGCACACACATATGGGCCCATGCCCACACATCCATACACACATGTGCACATTCACTACACACATGTACATAAAAAATACACAACCGATGTCAGGTAGGCACTCAAGGCCTGACCAGGGCATTTGTGACTACAAAATCCTAGTAGAACAACAAACTCGATTTAGGCAGTCCCATTTGTTAAAGAGAGACGCCTTCCATGTACCTACAAAGTCCAGTACATCAAAATACGATGTTCTTGTAATTATATTCTGAGGAAGCACTTTCTGTACAAACTTTTCCCGAAACCCTGTACTTTGAGATACTGGTTTCTGGTTGTCCTAGCTCATGGCGCATTAAGCTTGTAAAAACCAAGCATCATCAGTCACTTTGTTCTTGTTGTGTCAACTGGTGGAAATGCCTTCAGTACGGATTTGGCAAAACCTCGTATCTTTGAGATACTGGCTTCTGGTTGTTCTTGATCGTGGCATTTTCAGCTTTCAAAAACCAAGTATTTTATGCATTTTTAATTGTATTATTTACACTTAGCACAACAGATAAATACAAGTTCCAGAAAATGCTTTCAGAAGAAATGATATTGATTTACTTTGTGTAAAAGTTTTGAGGCGCTTACTTAATTTGTTTTCATGCTACAGCAGCTGAAAGTTTTTAAATCGTCTGTTGTAAACTTTCTGGAAAATTTAGATACTTGCTTCTGGCTGTCAACCTTCGATATGTCCATCAGACTTTTGACGCTTCCAAATATTTTTCGTACAGGATATCGACAACGCCATTGTATTTTAAAAATATTTTATTGTAATTCTCTTTTTGCGTGGGTGTGTGCTATCGTTTTGCAGAAATGGGGTCTAAGGCCCATCAAGTGTTTCGAAAATTAAGAGACATCCTTGACACTGACAGTTACCGCCCTACCACTGTTCCTGAGATCTGCTTGGCAGCTGAGAGTACTGCTAGACAAGCATCAATGTTGGTGCCCAGCAGATTGATGGATTGTGTAGGGTCTACCCTGCCACAGGAGAGGCAAGACCTCAGCTTTTAACTCTAGGTCTAGGTCTAGGTCTCAAGGGTACGGCGATACAAGTATTGAATACCAACCCATACATTCCAGGGGTCATCCAGGGGAAGAAAAGCCAGCAAGCAAAGTGCTCATAGGCAAAGTGTTCATATAGACAATACTCCTATATCTGTGTCTCTATGAGTCACAGATGACGCTGTTTGGGTCGAGCAGACAGTCCGGACAGATTAATGCTTAGGTCAGATATACTCTATCTATAGTCAGCTATGACCGACGGTGGCCTACTGTACTATACTATACCATAGCATACCATACCGTACTATACCATACCATATTATACTATACTATACTATACTACACTACACTATAGTACACTACACTACACTATACTATGTAGCTGACAGTGACATTGAGCACTCTCTTGAAGGAGGGATGTGAAAGAGCTGAGGACAGTAGCAATAAACTGACCCAATCTCTCACTGGATGACAATTCGTATTCATAACAGTTCCCTCTGTCCCTCTTGAGAAAACACTCAACTCAAACACAGTTATTAAAAAAAACAACAACAACACAAAAAAAAAAACCGCAACACGAATGAGTGAAAGAATAAAAACTGTTGAATAAACAGCTCAACACTGACGTGATGACAATTGATCCAATACTGATAAATGGAAATGTATAAAACTGAAACAAGAAACTTTTGCAGCTGATTTGGAAAAAAAAATTATCCTGCCAAAGAAAAAACGAATCCCTGTTGTTAAACTTACAGATTTCAGAAACCGAAAAAAAAGCTTGCCAAAGACTATGTGTGTGTAAGGACAGAAACCACGTATATGAAATGATGTTCACACAAAGATAGATTTATTGCATATACCACAA
>CM065744.1:5159134-5176634 GCA_033310375.1 Conus canariensis | reverse complement strand
TCTAACATGGGCGCATGAGCGCTGGGTCTCTCTGGCGGGGATAAACCAGTGTCTCCAAATCTCACAGGATTCCTAAGGTCCTCGCAGTCCATCAGTGTGTTTTGAAGTGGGGCAGGGTAGGCCATCCAACGACCCTCAGCTGTGGGAAGGAGAGCCTCAGCTTACTCCCTGCAAACTCCTGAACAGTCTGGCCCATGTCACTGTCCCAAATAAAGGAAGCTTACTTTTCGTCCTGTGGGTTTTGACCGGGAAACCCTGAACTCACACTACTCCAGTCTAATTAGTCGCATACTGATGGATGTGAAGCAGACTACTTCAGCAGAGTTCCAAAAGTCCATGGAGTAGACTGTAGAGCTCTATTTCTACTGCTTCAGGTTCTGAGGTGCCTGAGGGAATCGTTGACGACAAAGCAGACCGAGTTAAGCCTATGCACCCCCTGCAACCAAACCCTGGTAAACGGCCAAGCTGTCACATAAGTGAAGAGGTAGTCAACTGGGTTACACTTACTGGGTGTGCGCTTATGGAATAATCCAGTCAGTTGGTAAGTGAGTCGGTCTGTATGGCAATATAAAATCTGGAGACGTTTAAGTATGACTTGGGGACCAACACAACATTCCAGTACAGCAGTGAGGGACCCAGTAAAGTAAGCTTATCTGTTATAAACACCTGGCTATTACAAGCAGTCTGGGGTGCACACTGGATATGTGACGCTAAGGAAGAAATAAGAGATGGGATGTGTGTCATGGATCAGGTTTTGTCGAGCTGCTAGGTTTTTATTTTGTGCCTTGCCTGCTTGGAAGGGAGTGCTCCTTTTTAACGGCCAGACCAGTTGATTCAATTGCTCTTTCACTTATTTTAGGTATGGCTCAGCAGGCCCTTGCTCTGCATGGGACGGTAGTCCAACCCGCATAAATACTTTTTGGGGACCAATCAGAGCCCTTTTACCTGACTCCCCCCTGTCAAATGTATCTGACCTGCCCGTTCCATTCCCATTTCAAGAGGTGGAAAGACGGGGGTGTTAAACAGGGGGGAGAGGACATTTAGAAAAAAAAGCAGTTGGCACAGGGAGTTTTGCGCTCCCGTACATCAGTCCTCAGGGAATTCATCGTTGTGTGAGGCCTCCGTTGGTAGATCTACAGCTGCACTACTCAGCTGCGGGGGATGGAAGCCAGGGAAGGTTCCCTATTTGGAGGACGTGTCCCCTTCAATGTGAGGAAAGTGCAGGCAGCACTCAGGTCACACCATCACTGCTACGTGCTGAGGGAGTCGCTGGGCTGCTCCTGGACCATCCCTGGAGTTAGTCATCTAAGGGGCTGCAAGGACCAGTTTCTTTTCTTTTTCTTCCTTTTAGCAAGTTGATGAGGTAAGGGATAGACTTGCATTTTTGCCAGGTAGCTTCAAGTATTTGTACGTCGTGAATACATTTTTCTTTCCTTGCGTAACAAGACTTTTGGAATGTTTTTGAAAGTTTATAGTAAAAGAAGGAAACTTGGAAGGAAGGTGTATTAAGACCTGGAATATGATTTAATCAGAAAATGAATTATGAAGTATGCTTGTACAAAGGTCTGCGTTTATATTAGTTTAGAACAAGGGATCAGGATCTTGAACAGACATCTTGGCCATGCGGCAACCATGAGGTGGTTGCTCTAAATGTTCCCCTCCCTCTCGCCTCTTCCCTGGGCTGGGTGATATGACAGATGTAAGGCCTGTGTATTGCCATTCTTTTGCTCGCTCTACATCCCTTTTTCTTGGCTCTTCTGTCCCTCCGTCCAGCGTTGAAATATTTAATTCCAGAATTTTCATAAAATGTTAATTGAAGTACCAAAGCTGGAAGCGCTGGAGGAGAGAGAGGATTATGTCTATGTTCTTTTGGTGTTATTCTCTGGGCATAAAAGTGCGAGTTTCTGAGCATAAATGGCCTCTCAATCTCGCTCTTCTGTAACTCCAGCTTATTTTTTTAACATTATGTGTATGCGATAACAATCCATCTTGCACAGCTTTTCCAACAAATTTCTTCTGGTCCTATTGTGACTTAAGGAGCATGATGACTGACTAACACTCTTTCTGGGAAACCAAGTACCGACCTCTTAAACATTGACAACGGCTACAGCCTCTGACAAAAGATGTGTGTGTGTGTGTGTGTGTGTGTGTGTGTGTGTGTGTGTGTGTGTGTCTGAGAAGCATGTACATGTTTCTGTGTGTTCTCGCACTACTTCTCCGCCATCTATCCAAATTCTTTTGTTCACCATTTATTTATTGTCCCTCCTTCACCCCCCTTCCCCTTTGTGTGTGTGTGTGTGTGTGTGTGTGTGTGTGTGTGTGTGTGTGTGTGTGTTAGGCTACTGTCTTTGCTCTGGACACTCGCATTTTCTCTGATAGCTGTTTATGTTCTTCCACTAAGCTCTTCTCCGTCCGTCTACCCAGTTTCTTTTGTTCACTTTTTACTTATTGTCCCTCGTTTACCACCCCCCTCCCCCTCCCCCTCACTTCCCCTTTGTGTGCGTGCGTGTGTATTTGGCTCTTGTTTTTGCTCTGGAAACTCGCGTTTTCTCTGATAGTTGTTATAGCTTTTTCGTTTCAAAATAAGATATTAAGGAACTGAAGGCTGTCCGCTGCTCAGAGCAGATACCTGCTGTCCGTTCTGTGGTGTCCATTCATCCATGACCTGTTCATGTAATTTTGCTGCCGTCCATTTACTTTTATTTTCTTCACAGTTTCTTTTTTACTTGGGAGAGAAAAAAAACACACACACACGCGCACACAAACACGCGCGCGCGCGCGCACGCACACACACACATTCTTACGTACGCACGTACATACTCATACGTACACGAACACTCAACCCTGGGGCTCTCAGCACAGCCTGATGTATGTCCTACGATGTCCACAGTGTATCAACAATGTCATGTCTGCTTCTGCTGTGTGCGTGTGTGTGTGTGTGTGTGTGTGTGTGTGTGTGTGTGTGTGTTTCTATCTTTCTTTCTTTCTTTCTCTGTGGTTCTATTTGTTTTGTGATGTGACCTCAATGTGTCTGACGGGACAGGAACTTTGTAATCTTTCCCTGCAGCCCTCAATGTCTCTGATGGGACTGGAACCCTGTGCATCTTCACCTGCATCCCTCAGTGTCTCTGATGGGACTGGAACCTTGTACATCTTCACCTGCAGCCCTCAATGTCTCTGATGGGACTGGAACCCTGTACATCTTCACCTGCAGCCCTCAATGTCTGTGATGGGACTGCGACCCTGTGCATCTTCACCTGCAGCCCTCAGTGTCTCTGATGGGACTGGAACCCTGTGCATCTTCACCTGTAGCCCTCAATGTCTCTGATGGGACTGGAACCCTGTACATCTTCACCTGCAGCCCTCAATGTCTCTGATGGGACTGGAACCCTGTACATCTTTCCCTGCTGCCCTCAATGCCCCTGATGGGACTGGAACCCTGTACATCTTCACCTGCAGCCCTCGATGTCTCTGATGGGACTGGAACCTTGTACATCTTCACCTGCTGCCTTCAATGTCTCTGGTGGGACTGGAACCCTGTACATCTTCACCTGCAGTCCTCAATGTCTCTGATGGGACTGGGACCCTGTACATCTTTCCCTGCTGCCCTCAATGTCCCTGATGGAACTGGAACCCTGTACATCTTCACCTGCAGCCCTCGATGTCTCTGATGGGACTGGAACCTTGTACATCTTCACCTGCTGCCTTCAATGTCTCTGGTGGGACTGGAACCCTGTACATCTTCACCTGCAGCCCTCAATGTCTCTGATGGGACTGGAACCCTGTACATCTTCAACTCCAGCCCTCGATGTCTCTGATGGGACTGGGACCTTGTACATCTACACCTGCGACCCTCAATGTCTCTGATGGGACTGGAACCTTGTACATCTTTCCCTGTGGCCCTCAATGTCTCTGATGGGACTGGGACCCTGTACATCTACACCTCCATCCCTCCATGTCTCTGATGGGACTGGGACCATGTACATCTTCACCTGCAGCCCTCAATGTCTATGATGGGACTGGAACCCTGTACATCTTCACCTGCAGTCTACAATGTCTTTGATGGGACTGGAACCCTGTACGTCTTCACCTGCAGCCCTCAATGTCTCTGATGGGACTGTACATCTGTACATCTCCACCTGCAGCCCTCAATGTCTCTGATAGGACTGGAACCCTGTACAAATTCACCTGCAGTCCACAATGTCTCTGATGGGACTGGAACCTTGTACATCTTTCCCTGCAGCCCCCAATGTCTCTGATAGGACTGTGCATCTTTACATCTTCACCTGCAACCCTCAATGTGTCTGACGGGACAGGAACCTTGTACATCTTTCAATGCTGCCCTCAATGTCTCTGATGGGACTGGAACCCTGTACATCTTCACCTGCAGCCCTCAATGTCTCTGATGGGACTGGATCCTTGTACATCTTCACCTCCAGCCCTTAATGTCTCTGATGGGACTGGAACCCTGCACATCTTCACCTGCAGCCCTCAATGTCTCTGATTGGTCTGGAACCTTGTATATCTTTCCCTGCAGCCCCCAGTGTCTCTGATGGGACTGGAGCCTTGTACATCTACACCTCCAGCCCTCAATGTCTCTGATGGGACTGGGACCCTGGGACCCTGGACATCTTCACCTGCAGCCCCCAAAGTCTCTGAAGGGACTGGAACCTTGTACATTCCGGAATAGCTCAGTTGGTAGAGCGCCTGACTCGTAATCTTGGTGATCACGGGGTTGCGGGTTCGAATCTCTGCCGGGGCGTTTCGGTACAGGGGGATTTTTCCCTCGGAGTTAACATTAGTTCTGACTCCATTTCCCATACAGTCCTTCGAATGAGACTATAAACCGAGGTTCCGTGTGTGAACGCACGCATAATATCTTGCACACACGTAAAATCCCATCACCAACTTTCGGAAGAGTAGGCCAGTTTGGCCGTTGGTATGGATGACACGTTACACACAGCATGCACCCTGCGTAAGAAATGGAAAAAAAAGAATGAAGGAAGTAAAGAAACTGAGTGAACGATATTGACTGGATGACACGGGAAACGACTGAATGAAGCGCCAGCTGGCAGCTCTTCAGTCGGCACTACCCAGGTAGGCAGCCCGTTGTGTAAACGAGTGTTGATGAATAAGTGCAAATGGTGGATGTAAGCGCATTGAGTTGTGTAACAAGAAATGCGCTATATAAGTATTATACATTATTATTATTATTATTACATTCTCGTGTGCAGCTCTCAACACTAACCTTTGCTCCGCGACGGATGGCTTCTAAGCTTAGTTCTGTTTCATTATATCCAAGCTATGGTCAGTATCAGACCAAAGAAAGAAAGAGAGAAGAAAAATAAAGAAAAGAAAGCATGAAAGGAAGAAAGAAAGAAAGAGAAAAGGAAGGAAGAATAAAGAATGAACAACAATGGCTGTAACAATAGCAACAACAACAACGACGACGACAAAAACAAGAAGAAGAACAACAACAACAACGAGGAAGACGACGACAGCAGCAGCAACAACAACAACATCAGCATCAACTGTTTGTGATTCCTGTTAAATGTGGTTCAGTCAATATGTCTTTCATCACATGATCTGATTGAACCAAATGTGTGCCCTTTCATTTGCTAGACTGCTGGAAAGTCGTTATATTGATATTCCAGTCAGTACACTTCGATAGTTTGCGAGTGCTGGCTAACAGTGGGCCTGGGAGACCATTTCATCAGTGACTAACCAAGAGAGAGAGAGAGAGAGAGAGAGAGAGAGAGAGAGAGAGAGAGAGAGAGACTTACTACAACCAAAAGCTGGAGCAAACACCGCTTTATCCTTAGGGCAAACACACTTGCCGCCATCACACCTTTTACTCTTACAACCTGTACTGTCGGTACAGCTGGAGCCAATATAGGAGGCCTTGGGTTCTGTGGCATAAATCATTTCCCCCTTTAAATCATCATTGTTTTCCAAGTCTCAAAACTGAAAAGCAACTCAACAGCACCAAAATGTATAACTACAACAACAACGAAAACAAACATAAAGCCATACTGCAAAACAATTGACTGACGAATGTGAATAAAAGGTAAATAGCGTAGAAAACAAAAACTAAGCAGTACAACAGGATATCCTCCAAGCAGCCGACTGGGAAGAGGGGTAGAAATTGAAAGGGTGAGGTGTGCTGTGGAGAGGGGGAGGTCAATGCAAGGGAAGGGGTGTGGGGGGAGGTTAATGGAGAGCATGATGAGAAAGCTTGTTTACAATAGCAACATGAACTAGTCTCACTGCACTGTGGGAATGCACTGAAACGTTCACTTCATTATTTCCCCTCATCCACACTTTTCTAAGACCGTGAAACCAAGACGATCTATGAAAGTTCTTGTATGCCTGGCTGAAATCGTTCATGGCAAATACCGTGCGTGTGTCTCCATGTCAAGGTGTCAAAACTGATTTTTGTACGTTTTGTTCTCTTCCTAGCTGTGTGTGAGTTACTCAGTACAGGGGTGCAAGTTGGAGAGGGCCCCCAATCCTAAACTGAACTGGGGCCATCCCACCAATACTGAATTCAGAATCGTGACCATCCCATCCATCCCACCAAGGCTGAAATTTACCACGATGTGATAGGACCCTGAAACACGCACCCACGCACGCACGCACACACACACACACACACAACACACACACACACACACACACACACACACACATACACACACAGTAAAATGAAAAGAAGGGAACAGCTATTCATCACCAGATATTTCGGCCCAGGCCTTCTTCTGTGACAAATCTCCAGATGAGCCATGACGATCAATGTATGCAGTTGACGGCATAGCTAGCTAAACTACTGGACATAGAGAGGTTTTTGTTCAAGTATCTATACTAAAGAGCTACAAAGCAAAAAATGTAGAAGAATGTGTTGAGCCTTTTTTTGGTACATCTACAAATGAAATAGCAATCCACAAGGCTGTACTCCCATTCCTCTGCCATTCAACATGTTATCAGACTTTAAATAAAACGAAAATATAGTTACAAAAATAAACGGCATACAACTGTGATCATTTCCTAAAACAGCAAGAGGAAGTCCGAAGTACATGTACGTGATTTATTTAAAGTCTGCAAAGCTGCGTTCTTTCGCCTGTGTACGTAGACTTTGTTCCATAATTAGTATTGCTACAAATATAGACCCCATAATACATGACTTTTTTTTCTTGAACTTTTGAGTTGGAGAAGATGGTGTATGGGTACAAATGTGCAACGTCAAACGATGATGCGCTATCACAGTTGAAAATTCTTAGTCAGGCACTCCTGATGTTCCAATACTAGTTTGATTTAATCCACAGCAGTCTGCTATATGAGAATATTCCGAAGGGAATCCGGGCATAAAACTTGGCGTCTTGAGCCTCCATATCCTTGGACATATCTCTTGAATAAAACCTGCCAACTGTAGTTTTACACCTTCAGCCTGCCGCATGTTTCACCAGAGGGCGCAGTTAGCAGAGAGTGCCCTGACTTCATGTGCCCTAATGTCCTCTCTCAGAGGCAGTGGTTTCTGGCCCAAGACATAAGCCTGGCGTATAACTTGCCTAAGCCAGGTGACTCTCGTCTTGGGTCTGATAGTGGCATCGGCATGATCACGTGTCACAAGACTGACTCTGTCCTCTGAAGATACATTCTCAGTGCCCTGGTAGAACAGTCAACCTGCTCCCATCCATGATTTTTCCCATGCATGAAGGATAGAAACGTCTCTGCTCAGTCAGAGAGGTATCGCCTGATATGAGACTGGTGTGGAGACAAAGAGATATTGGGCAAGCACGCCACTTCCTCGTTCTGGGCTGGAGCAGCAGATCCTCTCTCACAGGAAGCACCACAGGGACCTTCACTCGAAGATAGCTCAACAGATTAACCCAACGTCTTGAAATGTTGAGAAGGCAAACCAGAACCACATGGCACGTTTCCCTCGATATCTTCTTCAACGCTGCTGGGATGAGTGGAGAGGGAGGGAAGCATAAAGAAAACATCTCTTTCCACGAAATCGCCAGAGCATCCGATGTCAATGCTACTGGATCTGGGGCTGGGGACACAAACACTGGAAGCTGGTTGTTCCATCTGGTGGTAAACAGATCTAGTTGAGGAATTCCCAGATACTGGCAAATTGAACAAAAAACCTTCCTGTTGAGTATCAATTCTGAGAGCAGGACTTGACCCTTCCTGGATAGAGTGTCTGGCAGAACAATCAGTTTGCAAAGAACGTGCCTTGCCAGGATAGGGATCTCCAAGGATTGGTGAAACAGAAGAAGAGATGTTATCAGATCGTTCAAGGGCCTGGAGCGAGTGCCTCCTTGATTCACAAGTTCACAAGTTGTTTATTTTGGCCATGAAGGAAAATTATTTTGTAGTGACACATTGCAATATCACATCATGAAATACAGTGTAGAATACACTAGAATAAAATCTAAAGTATCACTCGCCCATCGCTTCCGGAAGGGAAGCTATATTGACTATTGGCGCGCACAGCGATGCAGGCAATTGGACACTGGCCTTCGCAGGCAATGGGTGTGCGAGCATGAGTAGGTACATAAATGAATGATAATGTAAGTATTAGTGAATGAGACCAGTGTGCAAAGTACACAAGAAATTGCAGATGAGTGGCAGCCTTTTTCATTCAACGAGTAGATCTTTGCAGCATAAAAAGTAGTGTTTAATTGGATTGAATCCATTGGTTATAATGGCTTATTGCTTGCTCAGCGTCTGTATTGTATGCATCATATGACAATACAGTTTGGCGTATAGTTCATAACTTCTGCCTGTGTGCGGCTGTACTTTAATTCGCCAGTGTGCGATGTACAACTATCCTGTTTGCCTGTGTGCGATATACAACTATTCTGTTCGCCTGTGTGCAATACACAACTATCCTGTTCACCTGTGTGCAATTTGGCAGTACCATTCCACCTGTGTGCGGTACATGTGGTATAACCCTAGCTAATCATGGCCAGTCATTCTGGGGCACAGGACCAAGAGGTCACAACTACTGATTAGGAGGATACAGTCGAGAGACTTGATGCACGCATCAGTCAAATTGATGACAGCTTTTCTAGACTGCAAGAGGCTGTTCATAAGCTGTTGACCGCCAAAAACTCGGACGAAGACACGGCCATATCCCAGACATCGCGTGGCACTAAGAGATGGCGCGATTCTCTCTCTGATGAGGAGGGGAAAGGAACTTGGTCAGGGTCTGACTGTGACAAGTACTCTGAGCCACTCTGAGCAATGATGACTGATTCATCGTCAGGTGGATATATATATACGATGATGCTAAAGATGTTATTTCCCTTGAATGTCAAAATGATGACTTGTTTAGGGAGATAGAACAAGAGCTGTCAGTAAAATGCAGACAGGTCCTGCGCCCCCATCTCCCCAGACAGCTGACAGGATTGTGCAGCGAGAGTGTTCCCATTACTAGTCAGCTCTTTGGAGACTATCTGACTGCTTCCATCAAGGAGATCAGAGCTGGACAGACTGTCTGTGGTGCAGGACCAAGTCGTTATCAGTCCAATCATGACAACAGACAACACAACAGTCTATGGCAGAAAGCCAACAACAAAGAAAAACGTCCTTTTTTAGGCCAGCAACAACTCTACGGCCATCAAAAGAAGTTCTAGGGGAACAGAAAAGCATGACAGGTCTACCAGAAGAAAGCCTAGAGTCTGTGTCACTCTTGGATGGCCAGGTGAGACACACTGTCCCTCCTCGTCTGCTGGATGAAATGAGACAGGAGGCTTTACTTTTTCAAGTTTCTAATTTCTCCTCAGTGACCGCGGGAAGTGGTAACTTGACTCCTCTGCCTTTTCAGTTTTAAGAAGAATGCTATCCCAGAAAAAGGCTGGTATGTATGTTTGTAGAGATTTTCTTGTGAAAAGTAGAAAATATAAAAAGATAACCTCTTAAGACACAAGTGCTGAGGGCCAGTTCTTGGAATGAATCCGCAAGGGACTAAATTACAATAAAATAATAAATTCCAAGGATAAGTACCGAGCACCATTCCAGCAACTTACACAGCAGCTTGGTGTTGCAATGACTGCAAGAAATATTCAGTTATAAACTTTTCACAAGAAAATGTAGCTTGTTGTGCTCTTTCATGATTTTCTTTTGCTTTCTTAGGTGGCGCCTTTGGTTTTTTTTTTGAAACTCAAACAAACATACTACGGTATTGCACACCAGCCTTTTTCTGGGATAGCATTCTTGTTAAAACCGAAGAGGCAGAGGAGTCAATTTACCACTTTCCGCGGTCACTGAGGAGAAACAATCGGGTTTCGAAATATCAGTATCTGACCAGGAGTTATATGTTAGTGAGTTTCCTCCCCACTGGAGATTGTCTCCCCCTTGGAGACTATAAGCTTGCTGAAGGCTCATTTTGAGAGGCATTTATTATTCCCCATTCACCCACTCAAGCACATACTGTTAGTTAGGCAGAATTATCTACCACTGCAGATATGAATGTTTATCTCCCCCTATTTCTTCAATTTAAGACATAAGAGCAAGCTTTGTTTATAATTGAATATTTCTTGCAGTCATTGCAACACCAAGCTGCTCTGTAAATTGCTGGAAAGGTGCTCGGTACTTATCCTTGGAATTTATTAGTGTGTGTGTGTGTGTGTGTGTGTGTGTATATGAGATGCTGGGTTCTGGCAGTCAACCCTTGATATTGTTTATTATCACTTCAAAATGGAAACCTTACATACTGCACTAAAATAGTGACTCCAAACTCCTTCATTGTTTCAACTGACTTTAAGGATGCATACTATTCAGTATCAGTCAAAGAGGAACACAGGAGATTTATCAGATTTGAGTGGGATGGCAAGCTTTGGGAGTTTAAGTGTCTGCCTAATGGACTGGCACTTGCACCACGTAAATTCACCAAGCTGTTAAAACCTGTGTTTGCCACCTTGAGAGGGGAAGGCCAGCTTTCCTCAGTATTTTTTGATGATTCGCTTTTGCTTGCAGAGACAAGAATGTCATGCGCCTCTAATGTATTTAACACAGTGAAACTTCTGAGGTCTCTGGGATTTATCATCCATCCTAAAAAATCAGTTCTAGAACCCACATGTCGCACTTTAGTATCTGGGAGTTATCATTGACTCTGAGTCAATGACAGTAACAGTAACACCTGAGAGAGTAGCAGACATGGTTTCTTCTTGCCTGTCAGCTGTCAAGAAAGATACACTACGTATCGGGGAAGTGGCGAGAGTGATTGGGAAGAGAGTGGCTTCCTTTTCAGCAATGATGTATGGGCCACTTCATTATAGACAGCTGGAGAAAGAGAAAAAAGACAGCACTGTTGCTGAAGCAGAGAATTTTGACAGACGCATGACGTTGTCGCCTCTTGCCAAAAGAGAACTGAATTGGCTGATCAACAACGTTGAGACTGCTTATAATGTTATTCACCAAACAGAGCCTGATGTCATCCTGACCTCGGATGCGTCAGAAACTGGATGGGGTTTTGCATGTGAACAGTCAAAATCTGGGGGAGAACGGCTGCCTGAAGAAAAAATAATTTCACATAAACTATCTAGAACTTGAGGCAGAATGTTTTGCTTTGAAATCTTTCCTAAATCAGGTTTACGGGCGACATGTCCGTATTATGACAGACAACACAACTGCTGTTGCATGTATCAATCATATGGGAACAAGTCATTCTGATTCATGTCATTTGATGACACAGATGATATGGAACTGGTGCATTGACAATCACGTATGGTTGAGTGCTGCTTATAGTCCAGGTAAGGAAAACCCAGCAGCAGATGAGGAGTCAAGGAAAATAGACCTGGATGCAGAATGGAAGCTGAACACAGAAGAGCTTCACAAAGCATTGATACAACTATAGATGAATCCTGATATTGATCTCTTTGCGTCTAGGTTGTACAACCAAACGCAGCGCTATGTTTCTTACAGACCTGACCCAAGCGCCTATCCAGCAGATGCATTTTCTCTCCCTTAGAGTAACCTTGACTTGTATGCCCCCCCCCCTTCTTTTAACACAATCGCAGCAGTGTTGTGGAAGGTGAAAAGAGAGGGAGCGATGGGGGTAGTGGTGGTGCCCCACTGGCCAACACAAGTCTGGTGGCCTCTGCTGACACAGCTGCTGGTGCAATACATCGATGGGGAATAAGAGGAGCGCCACCAGACGTTAGCCAACTTTAGTCAAGTCAAGGCTGAGGAGCCAAAACAAAGACCAGACCTAGAGGAACGTCTCAGTCACTGTAGACCGGGACTAAGCGTCGTTCAGCACCCGTTGTAGGGGGCGCAAATGTAGATGGCTCAGCAAAATGAGCTCTGCAGCAGCAGAGGCAAGACTGATTATGGCCCGAATGTTGCAAGGAGTGGCCAAGTGGGACTGAAGGAGGAACTGAGTTAGTGAACGAATCTTCGCTCTGGCATCCAAAAGAAACCAAACTGACGCCCACAAGGAAATGCATTCTCAAGTAAATGAGTCACTGAAAAGGGACCATCTGACTTCTTTAAGTTGACCACTAACTTGAGAGATGAGAGAGTCTGCTCCAAAACAGTCAAGTTCCTTGAAAAAACAACTGGGTCCTGATGTTTCTGGATGAGATTGTCTACATAATGGAAGGATATTGATTCTGTCCTGCGATGAACCGATGCTACAATAGTGCCCATAATCTTTGTGACCCACAGACTGTGGAAAAAAACAACAAAAGCAAGCACTTTCAAGCTATAGGCCTTCCCCTGTTTAGCAAAACGTAGATACGTCTGGGAGATGGGGTGAATAGGAACATAGAAATAAGTGTCGAAAAGATCCAGACTCACAGCCAGGTACCCCGGATGGATCGTAGCCTGGAGCATATGAACAATTTCCAGAAGAACTTTGGCTGAGAAACTACAGGTTTAGCCAGCTGAGATCTATCACGGGTCGCCATTTCCCATTTTTCTACAGAAAGATGGATAGAAAACCATTAAACGGTGGACATGAAAGAGGAATTTTCACAATTGCTACTTTTTTCATTAATGCACGATTCTCTTCCAAAGGTACCTCCATCTTGGTTGGGTCAACAGAAGTTTTGGCTCAAATAGCAGCAGTCTTCAAAGAAGGGGAAGGGGGAGGAAGGAAAAGGATATCTTAAAGCCATCCTTCACCACTGAAAGCACTCACTCATCTGAAGTAATGTGTACCCACTGTAGACAAAAGTCTGAGAGGCAACTCTACTGGCAGAGAGAGCAAACAAGGATATAGTCATTGACTGCGGGCCCGTCCCAGTCCCCCGGAGTGGCCTCTTCCTGAAGCCTTGGTGTGGGACAGGTGAAAGGAGATCAATTGTGCGGGGAATGAGGACTGATGGCCATGAAGGACGAACGGTGAAAGGAAGCGGAAGGAACCACACCTTTAGTCCCACAGAAAAAAGGCACATAAACGGGCATCGAGGGTTCACAAACAACTCTGCAACACTGGGAAGAGAATCCCCGAAAGAGTGAGCGTCTTGAAGCAGAGACTACTCCAGAGTAGTCGTAACCTCCCAACCTTGATGCAGGGACTCTTAAGAGTCTTCCTGTAGACCAACATCATTCTACTGGACCTAGAAACAGAGGACATGACAGTGGCTGATACAACGATAGCCAAACCTTCGGCCAGGTAGAACTTTTGTGTCATCTTCCAAAATCGTCCCCTTCTTCAACAGGGTCCAACGGGAGAGCAAGGTTAGTTTCAAAAACAAGATTGAAGAGACCAACAAATCCACTGAAAAAAACTGGATTCTGAATTGTGACCAGGCATGGTCAAATACGCGAAGGCAAATAATTAACATCCAGCTGGGTATGCTCTGAACAAAAGGCCAAATGTCTGTTCTTAACAACTAACATGTTCTCCAGATAAACAGCCTAAACAGAAGAATAACAGGAGCGGGAGCAAAGGGAGTTGAGTAAAACCCCAGGGAAGGCGTCGCAAAAGAGTGACATCCGTTTAGATGAATCAGGTGGGGGAAAAAAAACAACAGACTCTTTGGGAACAGAACGCTCGAAAAACAGAAGACTTCATACGACTGGCGTGCGATGGAGGGGGGAAAAACAGAAGACTTCATACGACTGGCGTGCGATGGAGGGGGGAAAAACAGAAGACTTAATACGACTGGCGTGCGATGGAGGGGGGAAAAACAGAAGACTTCATACGACTGGCGTGCGATGGAGGGGGGAAAAACAGAAGACTTCATACGACTGGCGTGCGATGGAGGGGGAAAACAGAAGACTTCATACGACTGGCGTGCGATGGAGGGGGAAAAACAGAAGACTTCATACGACTGGCGTGCGATGGAGGGGGGAAAAACAGAAGACTTCATACGACTGGCGTGCGATGGAGGGGGGAAATAATCAAAGCAGGAATTTGACAGAGTCTCCGAGACCATGGACCAAGAATTCTTAACAGTCACTTTGACAAAAGGAGCCTCCTAATTCGGAACAGAATCATCTTCATCAAACAATTCATTATCATCATGACCATCCATCCCCAAATCCTCTTCCTTTTAAACCTCAAGTTTCAGTCTTCCCACATGCACGCTGAACATACCTTGACACAGTCAGTCAGAGTCTGCCCTGTCCTCCCTGCCTCACCCAGGGCTCGTCCTTTTGCACCACGGACCCCCCGTAGAGCCTACCGTCCTGACGACTTCCCAAGCAAGTGAAGTGTTGCAGAGACAAAGTCAATGGAGGCACAGCTGGCATGCTTTGTGGACCCAGCTTGTCACTTACAAGGCACCCCACGGTAGAGAGCATGGAATGTGCTTGGGGAGACAAAGTCAATGGAGGCACAACTGCCATGCTTTGTGGACCCAGCTGTTCCTTGTCACTTACAAGGTGCCCCGGGGTAGAGAGCATGGAATGTGCTTGGGGAGACGCTAGCCTGTCTCTCCTAATCCCAGCACTGATGAAACTGTGTGGCAGGGAACACTGGGCACTGCTCTGTCCCAAACCAGCAGACTGTCAGAATTATTCAAACGCAAGTCAAACCCAAAATGCGAGTGCCATGTCGAAGCAGACCAGCCTTCACACGAGCTACAAGGTGCAAAAGTAACGAATTCGCCTCCTCAGATGCAAAGGGCGGGTCAAAAGATGCTTATGAGATCAATGACGCTAGTCCAACTGAAACACGAAGATGAGAGTATAGAGACACGTGTTCTATCGCCAAGGAAAGAAGAAAACTGAACTCAGTCGATTAGGGTGCAATGTTGTGAGCTCACTAAAGGATATCACTTATGTAGGTTTGGTGGTATCAAGTGGAGTTATCCCCACTCTCCATTCTTTTTTTTTCTTTTTTTCTTTTTTTTTTAATGGGAATCCAGATGTATGGCGATGTTCCACTCCAAGTGGATTTACAATATTTGTTTGGACAGGTAAATATGAAAAAAATAAATAAATAAAAGGAAGACGAAAGCTGAAATAAATTTGTGAGACAACAGAACATGAGCAAGTGGAGAAGAAAACAAAATTCTGAGTTTAAAAGGATCGAGGCAAACTACACCTTTAAAGGAAAACAAACAAACACAAATAACAACAATAACACTACAAAAAAAATAAAATAAAAATCAAACAATAAAACTAGATGCAAAGCATATAAACGTACTCCCAGTTTATCTTAAATAAGCGTGAGGTATTCCATAAAGAGGAAAAACCGTTTTGGGCCTTTATGGCCGTTAGTAACATCAGGCATGATCCATGACCCATAATGAATATACCTACAAATTTTCAGAAAGATCGGCCGAGTACTTTCTGAGATATTCCATAAAAAAGAAAAACCGTTATAGGCCGTTATAGCCGTTAGTAACGGCTATAACGGTTGAATAAAGCATCGGGCATAATCAGTGACTCATAATGAACATACCTACAAATTTTCAGAGAGATTGGCCTTGTGCTTTCTAAGTTATTCCATAAAAAGAAAAACCGTTATGGGCCGTTATGGCTATTAGTAACGGCTATAACGGTAAAATAACGCATTGGGCATCATCCGTGACCCATAATAATCATGCCTACAATTTTTCAGAAAGACCGGCCAAGTATTTTTGAGATATTCCATAAAGAAGGAAAACCGTTATGGGCCGTTATGGCCGTTAGTAACGGCTATAACAGTAAATAACACATCGGGCATCATCCCTGACCCATAATGAACGTGTCTACAATTTTTTCAGAAAGATCGGCTAGGTGCTTTCTGAGATATTCTATAAAGAAGGAAAACCGTTATAGCCGTTAGTAACGGTTATAACGATAAAATAACACATCGGGCATGATCCGTGACCCATAATGAAGATATCTACAAATTTTCAGAAAGATCGGCCCAGTAGTTTTGTCTGGAGCGAGTGGAACACATTTTGACCACACACACACACACACACACACACCACACACACACACACACACACACACGCGCACAGCATTTCTTCGTTCCAATTGTAGAGTACTCCCTGTTCTATAAGAACTGGGAGTACAAAAAGCGAACAGAAGTCCCAAACTACTGCAGAAACAAATGTACAATTGAATCAGAAATAAGAAACGAAAGAAGCAAGCTGAAAGAGAGAGAGAGAGAGAGAGAGAGAGAGAGAAGAGAGAGAGAGAGAGAGAGAGAGAGGGAGTAAAATACCAGATAGGGGTGGGATAGAGAAACTTGTGCTCACAATCGATGCAAAATAGCCCAACAAAAATGATTACATTGAGGACATGATAAGAAATCGCGAAAAACGATAAATACATAATTTAAAAAAGTATACATGGTACAAATGCACAATGAATTAAGAGGAAATATACTGAACGATTTTCATTGAACAAACGGAGAGAAACAAACAATTACAAAAATAAAACCATTGAGTGGTGCGGGAAGGGGTGGGGTTGTAGAAGGATGTAAACCAAAAAGCATAAAACTTACACAATTAGTCGAAAACAAAAGAATAAACCGCACTTGCATATGCACATGTGTGTGCTCGAATGTGTGTGTATGCATGTGTATGCATGAACGTGGCTGCATGCATATGTTCAATACATGTGTACGTCCAACCATGCGCCCAAACTATTGCGCGCGCTCGCGCGCGCGCGCGCATGTGTGTGTGTGTGTGTGTGTGTGTGTGTGTGTGTGTGTGTGTGTGTGTGTGTGTGTGCAAACACAATCAATCAACATAAAACAAAAGAACTTAGGTACGCAGAATAACTAAAAGGCAAATGGCACGCACAGGAAATCAACTTGTTTTCTTAATTCCATTATTTTAGTCTAAAACCAAGTGAGTACTAACATGTATGATCAGTATGTACACTTCAGTTAAGTTCATAACACCCAATGACACACTGTTGTCGAATAAATAATATTTCAGTGTGAAGTAGTTTCTCACACTAACAATAAAACATCGGAAAACCGTGCGACAAACTACATAAATGACCAACCCAGGTCCCAAACGAGCCAGGAATGAACATACAGGTGATCGGCACAGTACTCTCTTTCTCTCTCTCTCTCTCTCTCTCTCTCTCTCTTAAG
>CM065744.1:5116634-5149134 GCA_033310375.1 Conus canariensis | reverse complement strand
CCATCCGGAAGGGAGACACGGCTGCTCAGGAGGTAGGCAGCTAACTGGCTGTCCAAGATGAAGGCGCTGGGGGAGAGAAGGCAAGTCCTGGCCTCCAAGAAGGCTCCCACACCACAGGAGGGGGAAGAAGGACTGCTTGCACACTCCCACCAGAGGACACACAGCCAGCCAGACCAACACCCCGGATGAAAAATCCCTACAAAGTGAACCGTACCATAACTACTCAGTCTACCCACTATTCAACATCAAAAGTATTGATAGATTAGGAAGAGCAGAATCGAAACGACCAAAACTGTACAACTCGGCAAAAACACGAACGAGCATACTGAACTGAGCACGTCCAAAACCTAACGCAATATTACCAGATCTGAACATTTTGATCTAAAATGTTTAAAGAAAGTACTATCAGTTAACTATGATTGACTTTCAGTGCATCTACATGGTTAGAAAAAATACTCTTACCCTCTGGGGGGTATTAAACGAGCACTACCCGACCAACAAGCAGGGACAGAGAGAGTACAGAGCGGATGTGACTGACTCCAAAGCCATACTAAATCTGTGCCAGTCTACCAGTCGAATTTCTCAACGATCGCCGGTGAGTAGAATTCACCGGCGAAAATGAAAGTGAAAAGCTCTGGCTATGCACATAGCAGATGCGCATAACTCGTCAAGAATCGTGCCTGTGACAGTGTTATCATCTACTTATATTCATTATAATCTTTACTATTACATTACTGAAACTATCATCGATAGAGAACTAGTCAGGTGGGTAAGCAATTATATCTAAAGGCAGAAAGACAGTGACTCACAATACAGAGACTCACAACACAGGGACTCACAGTACATCCGAAAACCGAACACTTCCAGTTCGCAGAAGGCTAGCCGTCCCTTGGAGATGACCCAGACGTATTTCCCAATCAAACGGCCAGAGGTGCACCGCAAGGATTTCCTCTGTTTAGTGAGAACTCCCCCGCCGTGCTCAATGCACTGCTGGCTGCTGGATGGATTTCCAGGCAGCGACTCACCCATCGTGACCACTATCTTGAAGTTTCTCAAAAAGTCACCCCCTGTTTGACGTCAGCATGACGGTCCGCACATACAGATATTCATGCGAGGGTGCACACACACACACACACACACACACACACACACACACACCACACACGGCGCGCGCGGTGCACGCACGCATGCTCACACATACACAAGTGCACGCACACACACACACACATGCACGCACGCATGCACATGCGCGCGCACGCACGCACACTCGCAGATACACACGTGCACAAACACACGTGCACAAACACACACACACACACACACACACACACACACACACACACACACACACACGCATGCATGCACACAAATGCGCGCGGGCAATGACCACTGCAAAAAGATTATTTCTGAAGAATGAATACTGACCATTATAATGAAACGTTGTTTAAACATAATCACACAATTGAAAAAATATTATAGAGCCATGTGCTACGTTTTCGGTCAATCTAAATCATAACACATCACTCTGAGTTGGAAATAGTAAAAATTTGGGTCAAGCAAATGAATAGAGCGAAAGTGTTAATAGCAGATTTCAGTTAACATAGGTTTTGGAGAAAAATGCAAATTGTTAAAGAAACTGAATTAAAACAGTTATAGACGAGAACGTTTTAGATTTTTGTGTCTTGTTTGTCACCAAAGTTATTTTTTGCAAAACACGACAGGAGAGGTATGCATGTACCAGCCTCCAAGGCGTTGGCTGGGAAGCATGGGTTTGATTCCCATCAGAGCTGTGTGGGATTTTTCTGCCTCGACCGGCTCCCAGAGTTGAGTTTGCTACGGGCTCATTTAGGAAGACTGGGACCACACAGTCGTGTTTCATATACTTCATGGATGCGTCTTTAAGAATATTGCTCAAATTCCCTGACCTACATTGCAGGTGTCTGCATCTCTCGAGCCTGTATGACGCTGGAATATATTATGAAAGGAACCATAGAGTACAGCTTGTCATGGAATCTCAGGACAGAATGGAAATCCGTGGCATCATCTTAATCATCCTCATTCTCATCGATCAGCGTAAAAAAAGTCTCAAATTCTGTGGCCCTTCATGCCCTGCTCTCATGGTGACCTCAATTTTTATGTCATCTCCACTTCTGTGGCCTTGGTTTGATTCCCTCGGGGTCACCGGTATCGGCAAGTCCATGGAGGTTGTCGTTGGACGGACGTGGTAGCGTCCTCTGGAGGGAGAGCTCACTCATGCCGGTTTCACGACTAGGCAATTATTGCCATCAGTAGAGGGCTTATTAGGTGGTGTCCTGCATATGTTGGATCAGAATAGGGATAGTTAGCACAAAAGGTTTTCCAAATCAGAGATTGGTTCTGCATCGAAGACAGTGTGTACATTCAGTGTTCTGCAATCAATGCATAATCTCATCGAGCCATCCAGCTTTGGGACATGTATCCCAAGCGCAGTACTTCGTGAAAATATTTTTAACAAAGGGTTATTAGCAGATCCCAATGGCACCAGAAGACAAAGAAAAAACTGCATTCCAAACTCCAAGCGGATTGTTCCAAAGGACGCGCATGCCTTTCTGGTTTATACAACATGCGTTCCCATCACATGACAGTCTTCTCCATTGGGTTGCCTCTTGGCGACTTATTATTTACTGCTCTTTTCAAATTGCCAGTGCAAGGACTGCAAAGGGCCGGGCTGGGGTGTGGTTTTGAAGTGGGTGTCGAAAAGAGCGGCGTGGGTGCACTGCCACTGATGTGGCACATAGGATGGGGCAGAAAAATGGCACGTGCCACAAAGAGGGAAAACATAACACCCAAGTAATGTTGCTTATAGCTCATCCGACGCAGAGGGCCATATCAGGTCTCTCACCGCGTTCAAGTCAACTCACAAGTCATTACTAAAAAATAAAACAACAAACGAACAAAAAAAAAAAAAAAAAAAAAGAAAAAAAACTCATTTACACAACACGTTAAAACACACCTCCTTAAACCAGACCCGAAAGTGTTAAACATCTTTCCTCCGTAAAACCTTAGAGAAGATGAAAAATGTTAAATCTCTTTCAGAAATTCAAAGAGCACGTGAAGACGGACATCTCTGAACTACGTTTTAATGGAGTGTGCTGTAAAGTGTTTATGTCTCACATCATGCTACTCCCAACACTCTAAAAGAATGTTTTTCACTGTGAGTAGTACATGCCATGGAATGCCCACGGAGGTTCTTCATTTTTCAAAACGATAACAATGGGTGTAAAAGGAGTGGCCTGTATGCTAACGGCACAAAACTATTTCGCCTTTACTGCCGCCTCAGCAACATGGTGAAAACTCTTTCAGGTATGGATGGGTTTTAAATAGTTTGCTATCCGTCTGCGACATATGATACCCATCTTAATTTGGAAATGTGTAAATCTGCCAAATCCTTCTGGATACGATGATATGGCCCTCGGGCGGCCATCATACTGACCAGCATGCGAGAAGATTGGGAATAACATGTGTTGTCTGAATCTTTTAACGTCTTTTTGACCTCAGTCACAATCGTATCTTCACACTTATCTCCCTTGTAGCCCCCCTACCCCTCCCCCCCCCCCCCCCCACCCTCCCTCCCGAATGTCAAGAGAGTACAAAAGTCATGCGTTCCGTTTGCTGATCAGATGACGTTACCATGTTCGATGCATGGAGTCATTGACCTTTCACCCTTCAAGACAACTTTTTCTTTCATTGAAGACTGGATGGAATTCAGATAAAAAGAAAATGCTGAATTAGGAAGTAGAGTGATGAAACTTAGTCCTCTCTCTCTCTCTCTCTCTCTCTCTCCTCTTAAACTATGTCACTTTTTCTATGCATGTTGATATATGTCAGGCTACCAGCTGCCGTGGCAAATTGGTTAGCGTCACGAATTGCCGGCTGGAAAATTGAGTGTTTGATTCCCATCAGAGCCACTTATTTGTGGGATTTTTCTGCCCACACCAGTTCCCGCCCAGAGCTGAATCTGCTATGGGCTCATCTGGAAAGTCTGGGACCACACAGACGAGTTTCATTCACTTCATGATTGCGTCTCTGACAGTGTCGCACGGATTTCCTAACCAACACTGCAGGTGTCTGTGTCTCTCAGGCCTGCTTGAAACCTGGGTATATTATGAAATTAATAGAGTACAGCCCCGTCATGCATCTAATGCCAGAATGAAAATCGTAGCATCATGTTTATCATCCTCATTGTCATCGATCAGAATTTGTGGCCTTTCATGACTTGCTGTCATGGTGACCTCAATTTTAGTTGCCTCTGCATCCCCAAGGACTTGGTTCGAAACTGCCGGGGTCAGAATATCGGCGAATTCACGAGGACTGTCACACGGCGGCTGTTGTGGCGCCCTTCGAAGGGAGAGCTCACTCACGCCAGCTCCGCAACAAAGCAATTATGATCGTCAGTAAGGGTCCTAGTAAGTGGTGTCCATCATATGTTGAATCAGAACATGCACCACTAAACACCACTTAAGTGACTCGACAGCAGTGTAGTGTGTGCTGTGGTGCCTGATGACAATTTGACACTGACCACTCCTTATAGATTGGCACTACTGGGGTTGTGGCAGACTAGTACTGAACACCACTGAAGTGACTCAACAGCAGTGCAGTGCCTCCTTTGGTGAGTTCCCTCATGGCCATTTGGCATTGGCTACTTCCTGTGGATTGCTACTACCCGGGTTGTGGTGGACGAGCGGGTTGGGCTGTGTGGCTGTGGACGAGGAATCAGAATGAGCGGCATGGTGCAATACTTGTTGAGGTGGTGTAGAAGATGCCACAGGAACAACAACTACCATAAAAAATATATAGGTAAATAAATAATGATTAAACACACACACACACACACACACACACATATATATATATATATATATATACAATAAACTAATAAATTCCAAGGATAAGTACCGCACCATTCCAGCAACTTATAGAGCAGCTTGGTGTTGCAATGACTGCAAGAAATATTCAATTATAAACAAAGCTTGCTCTTATGTCTTAGATTGAAGAAATAGGGGGAGATAAGCATTCATATCTGCAGTGGTGGATAATTCTGCCTAACTAACAGTATGTGCTTGAGTGGGTGAATGGGGAAAAATAAAATAAATGCTTCTCAAAATGAGCCTTCAGCAAGCTTATAGTCTCCAAGGGGGAGACAATCTCCAATAGGGAGGAAACTCACTAACATATAACTCCTGGTCAGATACCGATATTTCGAAACCTGATTGTTTCTCCTCAGTGACCACGGAAAGTGGTAATTTGACTCCTCTGCCTTTTCGGTTTTAAGAAGAAAAGGCAGAGGAGTCAAATTACCACTTTCCACTCCTCTGCCTTTTCGGTTTTAAGAAGAAAAGGCAGAGGAGTCAAATTACCACTTTCTGCGGTCACTGAGGAGAAACAATCAGGTTTCGAAATATCGGTATCTGACCAGGGGGTATATGTTAGTGAGTTTCCTCCCTACTGGAGATTGTCTCCCCCTTGGAGACTATAAGCTTGCTGAAGGCTCATTTTGAGAAGCATTTATTTTATTTTTCCCCATTCACCCACTCAAGCACATACTGTTAGTTAGGCAGAATTATCTACCACTGCAGATATGAATGCTTATCTCCCCCTATTTCTTCAACCTAAGACATAAGAGCAAGCTTTGTTTATAATTGAATATTTCTTGCAGTCATTGCAACACCAAGCTGCCCTGTAAGTTGCTGGAATGGTGCGGTACTTATCCTTGGAATTTATTAGTTTATTGTAATTTAGTCCCTTGCAGATTCATTCCAAGAACTGGCCCTCAGCACTTGTGTCTTAAGAGGTTATCTTTTTATGTTTTCTACTTTTCACAAGAAAATGTAGCTTGTTTTGTTTCTTCATGATTTCCTTTTGCTTCTTAGGTGGCACCTTTGGTTGGGTTTTTGAAAACTCAACAAACATACTACGGTATTGCACACCAGCCTTTTCTGGGATAGCATTCTTCTTAAAACCGAAAAGGCAGAGAAGTCAAATTATCACTTTCCTCAGTCACTGAGGAGAAACAATCAGGTTTCGAAATATTGGTATCTGACCAGTAGTTATATGTTAGTGAGTTTCCTCCCTATTGGAGATTGTCTCCCCCTTGGAGACTATAAGCTTGCTGAAGGCTCATTTTGAGACGCATTTATTTTATTTTTCCCCATTCACCCACTCAAGCACATACTGTTAGTTAGGCAGAATTATCTACCACTGCAGATATGAATGCTTATCTCCCCATATTTCTTCAGTCTAAGACATAAGAGCAAGCTTTGTTTATAATTGAATAGTATATATATATATATATATATATATATATACTACTCAAAACAATTGAAGTACCACCCCTAATTTTTGTATGCAATTTTTAAAAAGCTCTGATAAACCAATTAATATTGATAATTGAATAAATTCTGCTGGATAAGCTTACCCGGTTCTCAAATACTACTCCTCGTGCATTTTTGTTATGTTAAAGTCGGTCAGCAGTTATCTACCGCGTCGCATCTGAGGCAAAAAAATCCCGAGAAATTATCGAACTTGTGTCGCTCCCAGATTTTGACACAGACACAGCAAGAAAAAAAAATGTGATGCACGTGAAAGCAAGGTCTTTTCTGAGCAGAATTGCAATCAGTTAGCACATTTGACGGGTATAAAAAGTCGCGAAATTTAGGAAGATTTAACCATGCCTGCGAGACAACGACTAAGCAACACCGACAGAGGAAGAGCGATAGCATGGTACCAAGAAGGTATTGGCTTGAGGGAGATTGGTCGACGGCTTGGAGTGAGTCACCCAGTCATTCTGAGGCTCAGAGACCGTTGGCTTAACACTGGAAGTGTTGAAGAACAGCAGGGACGTGGACGGACGAGAAGCACCTCCAGACAGCAGGATCGGTTCATTGTTATCGCTTGTCTGAGAGACCGTTCAGCCAGTGCCACAGTACTCCGAGACCAGCTACGACAAGCCAGCAACGTCAACGTCAGTACCCAGACAGTTCGGAACCGGCTCCACGACGCCAACTTGAGGTCAAGGTCCCCAGCAGTGAGATCAATACTGACCCCAGCGCATCGAGCTCATCGTCGGGCCTGGGCAGCATGTCATAGAAGGTGGACAAGAGCTGAATGGGCAACAGTACTCTTCACAGACGAGTCAAGGTTCACCCTCAGGTTCAACGGCGGGCGGGTTCGCGTCTGGCGACGTCCTGGAGAACGCTACGTTGACGCTGCCGTCAGGGAGCATGACCGCTATGGAGGTGGGTCCGTGATGGTGTGGGGTGGGTTCAGCCTACGTCACAGGACCCCCCTACACCGTGTTGAAGGCCGCCTGACCGGTGCCACCTACCGCGACACCATCATCCGCCCCCTTGTGATGCCCGCCCTGAGGGCAGTTGGCCAGGGCGCCCAGTTCCAGGACGACAACGCGCCGTGCCACCGCGCCGCCATCGTGAATCAGTTCCTACAAGGGCAGCAGGTGACAAGAATGGACTGGCCTGCCAGGTCACCAGATTTGAACCCCATAGAGCATCTGTGGGACGTGCTGGGGAGGCGAGTGCGGGCCCACAACCCTCCAGCAGACACCGTGGACCAGCTGTTTCAGTTGCTGGAGCAGGAGTGGCAGGCGATCCCCCAGGACACTCTCCGCCGCCTGGTGCACTCCATGAGACGTCGATGTGACGCTTGTTTGAACGCGAACGGTGGTCATACCCGTTATTAACATCATGACATCTACCATAGACTCTTGTTACTTTTCATTTTGGGGGTATGCCTCTTTAATCAAGTGTAAAACAAAGATAATTTTTTGTCACGGTGTTTGAATAAATTTGAATGGATTGAGGAATAATAAAAATAAAATATTCAATCATTAAATTATGTTCAGCTTTGTTTTCTTTCGAATGACAGCAGTTTTCCTAAGTGGTACTTCAATTGTTTTGAGTAGTGTATATCAGTGTGGTTAAAAAGCCTAAAACAATTCTACAAGTGCTCAACCCCTTGGGGAGCAACATTAGTTAAAACAAGTGATAAGAGGAATATTAAAATTATCTACAAATTTGTTTCTAGCGCTTGGCTATCGTCAGAATGGAGTTTGGGTTGCCTACTGCTGGTGTTATATAGCGTGTGGGGCCCTGTTGCAGCTGTTTTTACGTGCGTGTTGGTTGCACGCGTTTTTTTGGTTTTCAGGTTGTTGTATGGGGTGTGTTCACTAGCAACGATTTCCATTTGTGCCTGCAGTTGTTTACTATTTCTGTTTTAGTATTAAGAGTTGCTAAGTGTGGTTTACGTAGTATTAGTCATTTTTCAGTTAGGCATAGGTTGCATCTTTTTGAAATATTGCTGTATGGTGATGCCCTTTTTATGATTTTCCAGGATACGTTATAGTTTATTTTTGCGTCTTTAAGCTGGATCAAGAAAACGAACAGAAACTCAACATTTGACGTAACCATGGGATCATATGATGATGCAGAAACATGCGAACTGGTCGGGCTATTCATGCTATCCAGCATCAAGAAAAAACTCGGAAAGCAAGTCGGACTATACAGAGACGATGGCCTTGCTGCACTAACCATTAACCCAAGAACCATTGAAAATAAGAAAAAAGAACTATGCAAAATCTTCCAAAATCACAACTTAAAAATTACCATTGAAGCAAACAAAAAGGTAGTGAACTGCTTAGACATAACACTGGATCTCAATAATCACATATATAAACCATACAAGAAACCCAACGACACACCTCTTTATGTACACATCAAAAGTAACCATCCACCATCTGTATTAAAGACCATACCCCACGGCACAAACAAGAGACTATCAAACCTGTCATGCAGTGAGAGAGTGTTCAACAATGCAGCAGTAGAATACCAGGTGGCACTACAAAGAAGTGGATACAGTTACAAACTACAATACAACCCAGATAACAACACAAATAAAAAGAAAAATTGAAAAAGAAAAATCATATGGTACAACCCCCCATACGACGGGAAACTCAAAACAAACATAGGGAAAGAATTCTTCAAAATCTTAACAACTTCATTTCCAAAAGAACACAAACTGTCCAAAATATTTAACAACAACACTGTCAAACTATCGTACTCATGTGTGCCCAACCTCAAAAACCTAATTGATGCATCCAACAAAATGAAAACCAACACAGCAAAGAAGGTGAAGAAAGGAAATCTTGCAATTGCACCAATAAAGAGCAGTGTCCACTAAGCAATAAATGTCTTCACAACAATATTGTATACCAGGCTACCGTGACATCAGAACATGAAAAAGAAACATACATAGGGATCACTGAAAACCACTTCAAAACCAGATATGCAAACCACAAACAGTCATTCAACAAAGAAAAATACAAAAACCAAACTGAATTCAGCAAATACATTTGGAAACTTAAAGACGCAAAAATAAACTATAACATATCCTGGAAAATCATAAAAAGGGCATCACCATACAGCAATATTTCAAAAGGATGCAACCTATGCCTAACTGAAAAATGGCTAATACTACGTAAACCACACTTAGCAACTCTTAATACTAAAACAGAAATAGTAAACAACTGCAGGCACAAATGGAAATCGTTGCTAGTAAACACACCCCATACAACAACCTGAAAACCAAAAAAAAAACACGTGCAACCAACACGCACGTAAAAACAGCTGCAACCGGGCCCCACACGCTATATAACACCGGCGGTGGGCAACCCAAACTCCATCCTGACGACAGCCAAGCGCTAGAAACAAATTTGTAGATAATTTTAATATTCCTCGTATCACTTGTTTTAACTATATATATATATATATATATATATATATATATATATATAATGCTGAACAATTAAATAGTGGGGGAAAACAAGTGTAAGTCAACAATTCTTCCACCATTGTAGTAATGACTTGGCAAAGATTTGAAAGAAAAAAAAAAAGTATGTTATTGGATTCTTTTTTGCACCCTTGGTGGTGAAAACACCACAGTATTATGGACTGTGGTGTGTCTCTATTTGACGCCAGGAGCGCTGACACAACCAGCCGTGTCTCCCTGATGAGTTCCGACCCAGCAGACGAAAGGCCTCGGAGCAGGCAATACAAATATATCTGCCTTCAAAAGGGATCGCGATGGTTCCCTTATGCAGCTCGTGAAGAGTTTTCATGTCTGTAACATATTTTCTTAATTTCATGTTCCCAGGTTCTCCATCTTCAAACTCCCCCCCTCCCCCCTCCTTAAGTCCAAATCTTTGCCAAGTCATTACTATGAAGACAGTTTAGTTGTTGGCCTGCGCTTGTTTTTTCCCCCACTATTAGATTGTTCGTCTATGTATTTGTCTGACTTTATTCAAGTTTAAAAGGCTGTGCCAGTCTTGAATAAAAGTTACTCTGTGTTAGGTTTTCTTATGGGAGCAAAAAATACCCCACTTGTTTACTGTTTATCGTTTACTGTTCCCTGCCTCATTTCATTTCCGATTTTGTTTTGATTAAATTGAGGTTATTTGTATTTGTTTCTGTCTGTCTGTGTGTTTGTCTTTTGGTCTCCCTTGCATCTTTGGGTGGATCCTCGGGCGTAGGCTCAAAGATTGTCCCCTGCATTTTATACTGTTTGCATGGTGTCTTTGGTTTTTCAGCAACTTTTTTCCTCCCCACATTTTCGTTTGGTTTCATTTACTACTCTTCGCTGGCTGCTTTGGGAGTGCTATTGGATTCTTTTTTGCACCCTTGGTGGTGAAAACACCACAGTATTATGGACTGTGGTGTGTCTCTATTTGACGCCAGGAGCGCAGACACAACCAGCCGTGTCTCCCAGACGAGTTCCGACCCAGTGGACGAAAGGCCTCAGAGCAGGCAATACAAATATATCTGCCTTCAAAAGGGATCGCGATGGTTCCCTTATGCAGCTCGTGAAGAGTTTTCATGTCTGTAACATATTTTCTTAATTTCGTGTTCCCAGTTTCTCCATCTTCAGACCCCCCCCCCCCCCCTCCCCCTCCTTAAGTCCAAATCTTTGCCAAGTCATTACTATGAAGACAGTTTAGTTGTTGGCCTGCGCTTGTTTTTTCCCCCACTATTAGATTGTTTTTCTATGTATTTGTCTGACTTTATTCAAGTTTAAAAGGCTGTGCCAGTCTTGAATAAAAGTTACTCTGTGTTAGGTTTTCTTATGGGAGCAAAAAATACCCCACTTGTTTACTGTTTATCGTTTACTGTTCCCTGCCTCATTTCATTTCCGATTATGTTATAAAAATGAAAACCCTTCGCTAGCTGCACGAGGGAACCATCGCAATCCCTCTCGAAGGCAGATCTATATGTATCGCCTACTCCTAGGCCTTTCGTCCGCTGGATCGGAACTCATCAGGGAGACATGGCTGATCGTGTCTGTGCTCTTGGAGTCAAATAGAGACACAACACAGTCCGTAATTCTGTGGTGTTCTCACCACCAAGGGTTCAAAGAAGAATCCAACAGCACCCCCAAAGCAGCCAGCGAAAGGTGGTAGAATAAAATAAAACGGAAGTGTGGAGAGGTAAAAAGTTGCTGAAAAACTAAAAACATTATACAAACAGTATAAAATTTAGGGAACAATCTTTGAGCCTATGCTTGAGGATCCATTTAGTTAAGGATGCAAGGGAGATAAAAAAAAAATGGAACAGTCTGAGTGGTCAGCTCTGCTGTTCAATAACCCAAGCATTGTCAGCGGCTAAGAATTGTGTAGAACATATATACATACATATATATACATATAAATATATATATATATATATATATAGAGAGAGAGAGAGAGAGAGAGAGATCTATATCTATCTATCTATCTATATATCTAATATATAAATGGCAAATTCTGTGTGCGTGTGTGTGTGTGTGCATGTGTGTACGCTATAGACTCAAAAACGGCTCAACTGATTGCAATGGAATTTGGCAGGTACGTCTGTTGTGACCCGAGGACGGTTATGGGCTAATCTCTAAAAAAAATAGAACCGTTAAAAAGCTGTTATAACGGTTTCAAAGACATCTTTTTCCTCTGCTTTTCATCAAATAGCCGTTGTAATATTGCACAGGTACAGGGCTACTTCTCGAAAATTAGAACCGTTATTTGGCAGTTCAAAAACGTTATTTATAACAGTTAAAAACTATTAAAAACACCAAACCCTATTTTTTTAAAAACTGTTTAAAACTCAATCTTCTGAGGTTGGCGGCCACGAGAGTCATCGGATCGCCACCAAACTTGACATAAGCCTGCAGGAACATCCAGCAGGTAACACAGGGTCATTAGATAGTCATTATGACCATTAAATTTGACTGTTAAAAACCGTTCTTTCAAAATTTAGGCTGTTCTTGATAAAATTCGGTATACATGTGCAGTTTTAAACGCCGAAAAATTATATATGCTCGGGGCAAGCAGACAGCCCAGAGAGATATAAATCTTAAGCTGGATATACTATATCCATGGCCAGCTATGACCAACGGAGGCCCACTATATATAAATAATATATATATATATATATATACATACATATATATATATATAGATAGATAAATATAGATATAAATGTATGTGTATATATATATACATATATATATAGAGAATGGTACTGAGGATCAGCGCAATCTTAAAAAAAGTGCTCAACCACAGTGGGAGCGACATTTGTTACATTAAAAGCAAGTTAAAATCAAGCTTCTAAAAACATCTACAAATTTGTTTCACGCTGTGCGGTCGTCAGGATGTGATGAGCTTGTGTTGCCAGTGCCACGTATAATATAGCTAGCTGGTTTGCTGTTGTTTTTTCCCGTGCTACATGTGTTTCTCAGGTGTTGGTTTTTTTCGCTGATAGAAACTTCCATCTGTGTCTGCAATTGTTAACCATTTCTGTTCTAACATTTAGAGTTGCCAACTGTGGTTTACATAGTATAATGTATTTCTCTGTTAGGCATAGATTGCATTTTTTGAAATGTTGTTGTATGATGCTGCTCTTTTAAAATTTTCCAAGATATGTTGTAGTCTATGTTTTTTTCTTTAAGTTTCCAAATGTATTTACTCAATTCTGTTTGGTTTTTGTATCTTTCTTTGTTGAATGATTGTTTATGGTTTGCATATCTAGTTTGAATTGGTTTTCCGTGATACCTACATATGATTCTTTTGCGTTCTCTGATGTTATATATATATATACACAATAAACTAATATATTCCAAGGATAAGTACCAAGCACCATTCCAGCAACTTATAGAGCAGCTTGGTGTTGCAATGACTGCAAGAAATATTCAATTATAAACAAAGCTTGCTTTTATGTCTTAGATTGAAGAAATAAGGGGAGATAAGCATTCATATCTGCAGTGGTAGATAATTCTGCCTAACTAACAGTATGTGCTTGAGTGGGTGAATGCGGAAAAAATAAAAAAAACAAAGTAAATGCTTCTCAAAATGAGCCTTCAGCAAGCTTATAGTCTCCAAGGGGAGACAATCACCAATGGGGAGGAAACTCACTAACATATAACTACTGGTCAGATACCGATATTTCGAAACCTGATTGTTTCTCCTCAGTGACCGCGGAAAGTGGTAAATTGACTCCTCTGCCTTTTCGGTTTTAAGAAGAATGCTATCCCAGAAAAAGGCTGGTGTGCAATACTGTAGTATGTTTATTGAGTTTTCAAAAAACCAACCAAAGGTGCCACCTAAGAAGCAAAAGAAAATCATGAAAGAGCAAAACAAGCTACATTTTACATAGAATTATCTACCACTGCAGATATGAATGCTTATCTCCCCTTATTTCTTCAATCTAAGACATAAGAGCAAGCTTTGTTTATAATTGAATATTTCTTGCAGTAATTGCAACACCAAGCTGCTCTGTAAGTTGCTGGAATGGTGCTCGGTACTTATCCTTGGAATTTATTAGTTTATTGTAATTTAGTCCCTTGTGGATTCATTCCAAGAACTGGCCCTCAGCAATTGTGTCTTAAGAGGTTATCTTTTTATATTTTCTACTTTTCACAAGAAAATGTAGCTTGTTTTGCTCTTTCATGATTTTCTTTTGCTTCTTAGGTGGCACCTTTGGTTGGTTTTTTGAAAACTCCACAAACATACTACAGTATTGCACACCAGCCTTTTTCTGGGATAGCATTCTTCTTAAAACCGAAAAGGCAGAGGAGTCAATTTACCACTTTCCGCGGTCACTGAGGAGAAACAATCAGGTTTCGAAATATCAGTATCTGACCAGGAGTTATATGTTAGTGAGTTACCTCCCCATTGGAGATTGTCTCCTCCTTGGAGACTGTAAGCTTGCTGAAGGCTCATTTTGAGAAGCATTTACTTTGTTTTTTTTTTGTTTTTTTTTCCCCATTCACCCACTCAAGCACATACTGTTAGTTAGGCAGAATTATCTACCACTGCAGATATGAATGCTAATCTCCCCTTATTTCTTCAATCTAAGACATAAGAGCAAGCTTTGTTTATAATTGAATATATATATATATATATATATATATATATATATATACAGATAGATAAATCATGTGAATTTAGCAAACACGTATCATTTTTTGTCAATTTGATTACTTGCTCATGATTGACATATGTGCGACCACATCATAGTTACTCTTTTGAGATGATAAAGTTCATTTGTTTTGATTTTATTTGAGAAGGGCATTCAACCGAGGTGCAACATACCGTAAATCTATGCTGTGAGTCAAATTATGACTGAAAACGAAATCATTATCTCCTGTCAGGCCAAGTAATAATCAGATTATAACTGAAAACGAAATCATTATTTCCTGTCGGAGCAAGTCATAGTCAGATCATGACTGAAAACGTAATTATTTACTGACAGGGCAAGTCATAGTCAGTACAAATGTAGGCACTTTTCCTGTGCGATCGTTCTATTGTCTGTAGGAAATGCATGATGCAAAATGTCGAATATTAGATAGACATTTCAATATTCTATGAACATTTACTACTTCGCCCATATACACAAAATCGTACCACTGAGTTTTCAGTCCCCATGCTCAAAGGAAAATCTGTTCATAAATGATGCGAGTAGAACTTGGAGCAATTACTTGACCCAGATTCACGAATTGGATTATCCACCTCCTTACCCCCCAGACAACCCATCAACCACCAAAATCACTACCACAAAAAAATTGTTAGATTCAATTTGAGGTCACTAACCATCTTTCCACAAAGTTTGTTAAACCAGTTTTGTAGTATTTACGTGTTGAACATTGCAGCTACTGTACTATCAGATGCCTCAGTATGTATCTGTTACATCCAGTTTTGTCATAATAATTTCTCAACAAAGTAAAGGAGGGAGTGTTTCAGTGCACATCTGTCAGCTAGTTGATCCATTGTCATCACTGATTTATTACCATTGAGACACAACTGCAGCACAAGGGAATCATGTTGGTGATGGAGTCTGTCACCCTCATATCCGTCACAGTCCAACGTAAGCCATGAGCCAGTGGCGATCACAGCTCTTGCACACACACAGTGGGTGGCCCGAACGTTTTTCACCACAGGGTTGAGTTCACTGACAATGAACTGATATGTTCATCTTGAATTGGCGTGCGTGGTGAGAGGTTGAGAGGCAGTTATCCCACGTGAGGACAGTGGCACAGGCCTGTCCTTTAGTCAGTGGCCATGTGGAGAGGTATTCAATGGAAGGACATTGGTTTTCATCCCAGTGTTCTCTATTAAACGAGTCAGTTAGCTCGTTTCCCGTTGTCTGTGAGCTGTTTTCATGGCAGAATAGTGGAATATGTAGATGGATATCCTTGGGTCACATTCTAGCTTTCGTTTGGTAATTTCTGCATCGTGCTGCTCACAAGCAGACAAGCAAACAGACGTGTGTGAAAACATCACTTCCAGGGGAAGGTGAACATGTAATGATTTTATCGACTTTGAAAAAAAAGAGAAAAAAAATTTTAAAAAAAAAGAAAAAAACAACAAAAAGCCCACCGTTATGCCAAGTATCGCAGAACAAAAACAAAAAAGTAAAATGTCATTTTCTTTGTTTTGCATACGACTGGATTTATTTGAAATGCACAATGATAAAACTGTTGTATTGAGGTTTAGTACAGGTCCTATGTGTAGCTGTGAAGTAGACCATCATTTAGCACTACTCTACACTGAAACTTACCCGAACGGTCGACCAGGGCTGTGATGGCCACGGAACCGATCGAATATGCTTCCTTCAGATTCACATTCCACCACAATGTTGTTTGCCTGTTGCTGCTTTCCATGTGTGTGCAGGTCTTGCTAGTTGGCGCGATTCCATCGTTGACGAAACTGGGACTCCCGGAGCCAGGGGTACTCTGTTTAGAGGGCTTGAGAATGGCGACATTGTGTTCCACTGAGACAGCCATCACATAGTTCATGAAAATCACAACGTCCGACAGAATGGATCGGTGTCCACAATTAGGACATGTTACCCCGAGTACAAATGAAATGAAGCACCAACGTGCACAAGTGAAATTTATGCTAGCTGATTGCTTATACACCCCTGTTGTAGCTACTTAACAACACTCAAACAAAACAAAAAATGGCATTCCTATTACCAGTGTTACAATTCTCATATGACAGGCTTGTACTATCGATTCACTAACTAGTTTTTTTCAGCTGATTGCAGATGTATTATGACTTGCTTCCATGATACAGTGGTTAGTCTAGTGCCATGTGAACTGACAGGTTGAAGGTTCATGTCTTATCAGATACACTTATTTACGGGATATCTCAGTCCAGCTATGGTTCAAAGCAAACGTTACAATTGTGTGAACTGTATACTCAAATAGGAACGCTGGAACCACACAGTCATGATTTGTGGACTTAATAAATGATTACCATAAGAATAGTTTTGAATAAAATGTTCAAAGAGACATTAGGAGTGTGGAATATCTTCACAGCGTACAGGATTGTTTGGATCATGTGGTGATATACTAAATTGAGAAGTGGGGGAGGGGTACCTGAAGAGGTCTTACCAATATTCACCTTTCTTCTCCATACTGTTCAACTTGTAATTGCCAAGGAGAAAAGGATACAACAAAGTTTACCACCACACACATACGTACACACCACACATACACACGCATGCGCTCTTGCGTTCGCGCGCATGTGCACACATGAACGCACATGCACAAGCAAACGCGCACACAAGCGCACATGCACATGCACGCACAGACACACTGATATGCATAACCGCACACACACACACACACACACACACACACACACACACACACACACACACACACTCCCACAGACACACACAAGAGCGCGCGCGCGCGCACACACACACACACACACACACACACACACACACACACACACAGAAGCATACAGAGAGAGAGAGAGAGAGAGAGAGAGAGAGAGAGAGAGAGAGAACGAACGAACCGATTTAATGAATAGACCATTTGCCCATGTCATAACAGGGACAGGTGGGGTAAGGGAAGTCATCCAACATTCATATATATGTCAGTCAATACAATCAGTTTTAAGGAAGTGCAAGCAAAAGACAAAAGTTACACGCATGTGCACAATCAGCGCATGCGCATGCACGCGCGTGCTCACACACACACACACACACACACACACACACACACACACACACACACACACACACACACATACTCTCTCTCTCTCTCTCTCTCTCTCTCACCCCCTCTCTCTCTCTCTCTCTCTCTCTCTCTCCTCTCTCACTTGAATTATAAACAATAAATCGTGATACAGGTTAAGCATGATGCATTAAGTCGTTTCTTAGTTTCAACGCTTTTGACAAATACAAGGCAAGAGGTATACACATTCTTGAGTTGGATAGTAACAGAGTTAGTTTAAAAGCATTTGGCTTTAAATAATATTTTTCTGGTATGTATAACTGACGCAGAGCCTTGTATTGTTCGCATATGATAACGAAATGGAATTCCGTTTCTTCAACATCTGGACAAAACAGGCAATTCCCATTTCGACGGAGTGAGTAACGGGAAAGGTGCGTCTTTAACGGGGACACACCAAGCCTTATTCTTGTTAAATTTTTTTTTTTTATTAGAATTTGTTATCTTATACATATATTGCGGAATATCACACAATTGTCTAAACGATGAGTAGAAAGTGTACTTTTCTTTACCCCTTAAGTTAGAGTCTAGTTCTTGCAAATGGCAATCAAGCAGTCTTTGTTTAAAAGCAGAAAGAAAAGATTTCGTATCGTCTACTCCGTGATTGTCGAAAACGAAGCAGAAATCATATTTAGATAAAGCAGCGCTAACCTTAGTGACCCAGTTCTTTTTCCCATTGGAATGAAGTGTATACAACATATTATAAGCTTTCTTTGGTATATGGTGTTCATCCATCACGGTAAGTTTGAACCAGTACTTTATACATTTAGTGTAGGTTTGTATATACATGGATGTCCGTTGCTTTCGCAATATATAAGAGTGTTGGATGTATGTATACTAACATTAAAAAGACGTTTAACAGCAAATAGATGTACTCTTACAATTGCTGTATGGTCTGCAGAAAGACCCCAAAGTTCTGCTCCATAAGTTAGAATGGGTTGAACTTGACAGTCAAACATTTTGAAGAAAAACTTAGAGTTATTTTCTCCTAAAGACCGTAAGAATCTTATAATTCCAAAGATGCTTTTCTTAGCTTTCATTGCCATATGTTTTAATGAGTATGAGAAGGTTAAACTTGTTGAAAAAAAATACTCCTAAATACTTATATTCATTTACAACCTCAAGTCGTTTACCATCATAAGACCACTTTTCCTTTGATGCAATATAGCCCCCCCATTTCTAAATACAATTATTTTAGATTTATCAAAATTTACATTTAGATTAAGTCTATTGGCTGAGTAGTTCAGCATATGTAGTTGACGTTGAAGACCTACGACCGAGTAAGAGATAATCGGCGAAAAGCTGGATTAAAATTTGAATAAGATCAGGTGTTAGAGGTATACCGTGTTTGCCATGCTGCATGATGTCGTTTGCAAGCTCATTTATGAACAAAGAAAATAAAAGAGGGCTACAGTTATCTCCGTTTTAACCCACGGGGACACGAGAATGCTTCTGTATTACCCTGCCTTGTACGGACTCTAGCTGTCACAACGCTGTACATGCTTCTAATCGCTTTATTCATTTTTCCATGAATACCATTTTTGCGCAGTATTAGCCACAGTTGTTTCCTATCTATAAGGTCAAAAGCCTTTTTTTTTAAATCAATGAATGCAGCATACAATTTTTTACCACTAGATAACTGTTTTTGTACTAGTGACAATAAAGTAAAAATTTGGTCTAACGTACTATATATATATATATATATTTTTTTTTTTTTTCTGAATCCTGCTTGTGATTCATTTAGGTTATTTTCTTCTACCCAACTTGTTAATCGTTTGTTAAGAATATAAGTGTATAGTTTACAGCTAATATTCAGGAGAGAAATGCCTCTATAGTTATCTGGCGAATTGATATCCCCTTTTTTATGTAAAGGTTGGTTAAGCGATTCAGACCAGCTACGTGGAAACGTACCAACATCATATAAGTTATTAAATAGCTTTGTCATAAACAAAATAAATGTTGGTGAACCATATTTATAAAACTCAGCACTGAATTCATCAGGTCCAGCAGCTTTCCCTATTTCTAAAGCTTTGAATGCATCTGCTACCTCTGTATCAGTAATTTCTACATCTAGTATGGAGGTATCTAAATTTGAAATATCAAACCACTCTTCCCCAACGTCAACATCCAAATCAACATTATCACAATCTATTCCGTAATCCAAACCATTGTCAGAAAACACTTGTTGGAAATGGTTGTACCAGTCATTTTTTGAAATTGTATTGTCTACCAACGTTTTGCTGATTCTAGATTTAATTGTTCCCCAAAATTTCTTTGGGTCACTTTTGTTTGCTTCAAGGACCTCTGGCGTACGTTTTTAGTCTTCTAATCCCTTAAATTCTAAGACTTTTTTTTATATTGTCGCCTATCTTCATTACATGCGTTTCTGAGTTTTTTTTTTTCTATTTCACCGTCGTTACATCAATAAAAAAAATGTCCTAAGTGAGAGACGCACCTTAGACTTCATAGTTCTACATTCAGCATCAAACCATGGTTTATTAGAAGGCATAGTCCTACATTCAGCCTCAAATCATGGTTTATTAGAAGGCATGCCTATTGCAATTCTTTTTTTTCCTACATTGGCTAGCAATAGTTAAACCTTCATTGAATTTATTAATGGCAAGATCTACATCGTAATGTATTAATACAATGGCTAAATATAGGATGGATGTTACTTCTTCTGATACAAGTGCCTCCTTATATTAATTCACTTTGTCTTGGTCCCAGATAACTTTCTCAATTATAATCTTTCTGAGTAAGTCATAAGTCATTAGCAAGTTGTTTTGATCATTAAAAGTCATTGTCACAGGCATGTGTGTTTGGCTTCAATTCTAGGTAAAACACGCAGTTCATTTTCAGTTCAATTGGGAGTTGACCGCCGACCGCCGAGGTGAGAGGACGTATCCCACCTGAGCTCTCGCAAGCACTGTTTTCACCTGTAAAGATTACTCACTATTGGAGTCAAGTCAAATCGACTGTTGTACCTGTACGCAATGGAGAAATAGAAAATAGTAAAGAGAAAAACAATTACATGAAGACGACAATATGCTGAGATATAAAAAAAGAAGAAATTATTCGCTGATCACATTTAGGTGAAGTTTTCGCTTTGTGCGGTGTCGTTTCGATGTTGGAGAAAGTTTGTGAACTGTATCAGTGACGCAGCAAGCAGGAAGGCATTCATACGGCCGGTGATCGAAAGAAAAGAATTAAATCAGAACTACATCCTTATCACTTCGACCGTGACGATCTGTGACAAGGATTTATCTGCCAGCAGTCACACTGACCAATAGCAGATCGATACCAAGCTGTAAGAAGAAAAACAAACTTTTCGTATGAAGATTGATTGATGGGGAAACAAACGGGAGTCCTTCCCTGTGGATCAGCTCTGGTGGCATGTGATTATTCAATTAGCTCACAATGACAACTGCACGTGAAAACCTCTCAATGCTTGGTGGCAACAAGAAGGCAAGAAAGTTGCACCAAACACTGCCTACAATCAAACTGGTTTGGCCTCTGTCCCCCTTGCTCACTATCTTTATCGGCTCAGTGGTATTTGCAGTCATCTGGGTGAATGGTGAAGGTCGATCGTCGGGTGACCGTCGGTTGATGGATAGGTGTCGATGGCAGTGTGTTTACCAAACCATGTCAGTCAGTCGTTTTGGGCTCCAATCAAATGTGTCATATCTCCAGCGTCTCTTCCTACAGTGGGCTGTGTCAGTTCGCTTCCATATGTTTAAACAGAGCATCAAAAGAGACTCAAAATTCAGCTCACGTATTATATCTACGCAAACATCCTCGTGAAAGAGCTCTTCTTTGAAACTGCTGCCATTTTCATCAGTTGGCTCCTGCTCTCATGCAGAGATGTGGAGTCAAACCCCGGGACATTTTGGTCAACCCAACGATATGCACACGACACTGACTCCTATAACGACACATATGAGGATTATAACGGTCCCAGCAGTTAGCTTCACAACAGAGTGGGTGCCAATTCCACAAATGTGCGGGATTCATTTCTGGAAACTGTACAGAAGAGAATGATGTCCATGGCAGGAAACCCCCAACATCAGCACAGTCATTCAACAAGTAAAGTAGAGAACACCTACGAGCCCCTACAGAAGGATAGTAAGCAAATGAGGTTTGACATCAACGTTCTAGCAAACAAATGTCATATTCTAGAACAACAATGTGCAGTTCTTTATGACTGGAAAGACATGTTTCTGGAAACGTGCCATAAGATAGATGAGCAAGTGGACAAACTTTAATCGTTTTCAAGGCGCAACAATGTCAAGTTTTTCAATGTCTTTGAAGATCCGGAAGAAACAGGCGATCGGTGCATCCGAAAAGTAATTCAACTGCTCACACTGTTTTTTTTTTTTTTTTAAGGCGAAGATTGGACAACTCGAGACGTGGAACGAGCCCACCTTCTAGGCCAAAGGGGAAATCACAACCAGTACCCTCGCTCAGTTATTGAGCGCGTCTGTGTCATTGGCAAGACAAGTTATTTATCCTCAGCAATCAAGATTGTAGAAAGGAGATGGCCAAAGAGTTGGGAATACGTGTGGCCTCTGACCTGTCAGCCCGACAGAGCCAGGTTCTCCAAGAAGAAATAAGAGCTGGAAGATCTGCCTATTTTCGTAAAGGCCGCTTGTTTTACAGGAGGAGACACACATCGTTCACTTCTAAGCATAATAAAAGGACTCCTTTGAACTTTAACAAAAAAAGCTCCCCCTCGGTACAGTATGAGGCAGAGAGGAGCAGAGAGCATGACATGATGAATCCCCTAGACACACTTACCTTTCAATCCTCTCCAAACCCTGCTTATTCAGAAACGGTCTTACCTTGAACTACTGACATGAACCATTTTCCATTACTCAAACACAGTGACACACTCAGTGCAGAGCACGATCGTGATGTTCGCCATGCAGAGAATAGCGCTGCCTCAGCTTCAAGGAAACAAACTGCTTCACAACCATTTCCTCCTCCCCAGCCTCAGATGCCCATGTTGTCCCTGGTGTCAGCACTGCTGCCCCTGATGTCCATTCTACCCAGAGTATCTACGCTGCTGTCCCTGGAGTCCACTCTGCTCGTGGTGTTCACGCTGGTGTCCACGTTGGTGTTCCTGGTGTCCACGCTGGTGCTCAGGCTGGTGTCTTTGGTGACCACGCTGCTTCTGGTGTCCATACTGGTGTCCATACTGGTGTCCCTGATATCCACGCTGGTGTCCCTGATGTCCACGCTGGTGTCCCTAATGTCCACGCTGGTGTCCTTGATGTCCATGCTGGTGTCCCTGATGTCCACGCTGGTGATCCTGATGTTCACGCTGGTGATCCTGATGTTCACGCTGGTGTCCCTGATGTCCACGCTGGTGTCCTTGATGTCCACGCTGGTGTCCCTGATGTCCACGCTGGTGTCCCTGGTGTCAATGCTGGTGTCCCTGATGTCCACGCTGGTGTCCCTGGTGTCCACGCTGGTGTCCCTAGTGTCCATGCTGGCGTCCCTGATGTCTACGCTGGTTTCTTTAATGGTGTTTACACTGGTGTTCACAGTGGTGTTCACACTGGTGTCCCTGAAATCCACGCTGGTGTGCCTGGTGTCCACGCTGGTGCTCCTGATGTCCACACTGGTTTCCATACTGATGCTCACACTGGTGTTCACACTGGTGTCCCTGATGTCCACACTGGTCCTCATACTGGTGTTCACTCTGGTGTTCGCACTGATGTTCATACTGCTGTTCATATTGGTGCTCATACTGGTGTATCTGATGCCCATGCTGGTTCCCATAGTGGTGTTCACACTGGTGTCCCCGAAGTCCATGCTGGTGTCCCTGATCTCCACGCTGGTTTCCACACTGGTGTTCATACTGGTGTTCGCACTAGTGTCCCTGACGTTCACACTGGTTCCCATACTGGTGTCTACGCTGATGTCCCTGGTGTTCACGTTGGTGCCCATGCTAGTGTCGCTGATGTCCACGCTAATGTCCAAAGTAGTAATCCCTGATGTTCCCGGAGCCCACACCGGTGTTCATGCTGGTGTCCACACTAGTGCTTCTGACATCCACGCTGATGCCCATGATGCTCAGTCTACTCCTGGTGTCCACACTGGTGTGCACACTGGTGCTTCTGATGTTCACACTGGTGCCCATGATGCTCAAGTCTTCTCCTGGTGTTCACACTGGTGCACACGGCGTTCAGTCTACTCCTAATGTCCACGCTGGTGCCTGTGGAGTTTACGGAGGTGTCCCTTATGTCCACAGTGGTGCCACTATCGTCCAAGGGGCTCCTGGTGTCCACACTGCCCCTGGTGTTTGTGGTCTGTTTGACACTCTGAACACTCCTGATGTAGCTGATATTCATAGTGACTCTAAGAGATCGAATGATTATGATGAATTCAGTGCGTTTTCACAGCACTTACCTTGCGATGTGTCTAATACAGCTTCATTGTCAGTAGCTGATCCAGCTACTCCCCATTCCCCTCGTTCCCCTCCTATCGATGAGTCTGAAATAAACTCCAGTCAAACATTTGTTAAACAATTGACTGATCCTTGGTCCAGTTCTAATGGGATTGAGAACCAGTCCTCTGTAAATCTGACAGGTGAGATGGACCAGATAACCCCTGAAGGCAGCCAAAACCAAAACGTTGTCCTTGATCGGGGAAAAAAGCAATCAAATATGATTTTTCACTGGTCTCGGAGACTTCTATACTTCATGGTAGACTGACACGAAGTAGTCAAAAGTAGACAGCAACAACAAAGACAACAGAACCAGTCAGTGGACATCAAAACCAGACAACGGCATGTTACTGAATGCTTCCCCCGTGTCGGGACTGGCTCCGCACGCACTGACTCTAAACAAAAACAAGAAATCACCTAGGGTATCGGCCCTGCCCATGTCATAGAATCATCGTCCTCTGTTTGTCTTAGCATTGCAAACAAGACGCTTAGTTCATTTGCTACCTATAATATTGAAGGTTTACGCACAATTTATGATCCAGCAATCAGATCTTTTCTTTCCCATTATGATGCAGTTTTCCTTACAGAAACATTTACAGTTGATTTCCCTGTTCACCTCTTTCCATCATTTGATGTTTTTATTTCACCTGGGTTAAAGTTATCAGATAATGTTTCATCACGACTATCAGGTGGCGTGGCTTTGTTGATAAGGAAAGTATTTACAAGATACGTTAAACGTGTTCCCATAGAATGCGATAACTGTGTTGTGTTGAGATTATCTAAACTATGTACAGGTTTAAATGTGGATGCAATAATCATAGGCATATACATTCCTCCATCACAAAGCCCTTATTATGCAGAAACTGAGATTGACAATGGTATAAGTATTCTAGAACAAGTTATTCTCGATATTTATGAAGAGTTCGGAGATCAACCTTTGATAATTATGGGAGATTTGAATGCCAGGACTGGTAATTCCAACGCAACTGACTTCTCCTTTTCTGATTTTTCTCATATTGACGATAACAATGTACCAGAGGTCCAATATCCAAGGAACTCTAAAGATTGTACAATAAATGATTTTGGTCGTTATTTGATAAACTTGTGCGAACAATGTTCCTTATTAATACTAAACGGGTCAGTTTATGGAGATATGAAAAGTGAGTATACATATATTTCACATAATGGTTCAAGCGTCATTGATTATATGTTGGTGTCAGAGTCTATTTTTGAATGTGTTAATGAACTGCGTGTTTTACAGAGAGAGAGAGAGAGAGAGAGAGAGAGAGAGAGAGAGAGAGAGAGAGAGAGAGAGAGAGAGAAAGCTGTTATGCACCTGTCAAAACTGCATAAGTATATGCTTATCTGTAAGTAGTTGAATATAACTTACCCAGTTTACAGCCATAGTGGTTGTTGCAGGAATAGCTACAAGTGCTAGGGCACGACTTGCATCCGTTGCCATATGAACCGTACTTGTTAACTTTACAGACTTGAGGCACACACACACACACACACACACACACACACACACACACACACACACACACACACACGCACACACACACACACACACACACACACACACAACACACACACATTTTAATACAGCATGATCAACTGTGTATGCCTGTTACTGTCAAACTTAGTCCTGTGAGTGTATTCAGAACCTGATATACACCTTTCTTAGTCACAGTAATAACCTACACAACGTACAAATCTGGAAGGGAGCTAATCTGTGCCAGAGGTCGAGTCTGGCGTCTGTGACCTGGCTCATTTTATAAGACATGAGCCACAGATTGACAAGACCAAAGCAATATTGGTCAATCAGTTAGCTTAGCACTTCAATCAGGAAGAGAAAATGCCAAAACATGGGTGTAAAACAGAGCGCCCATAATGAAAATGGTCCATCTCCTGATCAATGCTGGCATGCCCTTCAGAGGTTTGATCGCTAGGGCTGTTTGCTTGAGCCCATAAACTGAAAGGACTGGTACAGCTGCTGAATGTGTCACACACACGATGCATGGAAAAACCTCTCGATGTGAACTGGACATTCACGTTTGTTGACAACAAAGTTTTTAGCTCTAAGAGCTGACCAGCAGTGCAGACATATTAAGCTGCATGGTGCATTTGTGATGTAACGTGCGTTGATGTGTGCATGTTTGTGCTTGTGTGTGTGTGCGTGCGTGCGTGCGTGCGTGCGTGCGTGTGTGTGTGTGTGTATGTGTGTGTGTGTGTGTGTGTGTGTGTGTGTGTGGAGGCAGGTAGATAGATAGACAGAAAAACTGACAGACAGACAGACTGGTACACAGACAGACAGACAGACAGACAGACAGGTTTAGATTTAGATAGTCTCAGTCCACGTCTTAATATTGCAAAGTAGTTATTTTCTGCATGAAAGTGTGTACGAGCAAGCAGATCATATATAATTATATATATATATATATATATATATGTTCTCCACCAAGTTGTTCTCTGCTCTCTCCAGTACCAATGCGGGGATCACTGTCCGCTACAGATGTGAAGGCCGCTTCTTCGACTTACGGCGTCTGAAGGCCAGAACAAAAGTTCTTGAGGCCCTTGTGAGAGACTTCCTGTTTGCTGATGACTGTGCACTCGCAGCGCTCAACGAACCCGACCCGCAAGAGCTTGTCAGTTACCTGTCTGCAGCAGCAAAGGCCTTTGGCTTGACGATCCGCCTGCGGAAGACAGACGTGATGCTCCAGCCAGCACCCGGCTTCTCTCCTCCAGAACCAAAGATCGTGATCGAGGACACGACCCTGAAGAATGTTGACAGCTTCACCTACTTGGGGAGCTGCTTATCTTCATCGTGTGGCTTGGATAAAGAAGTGTCGGACAGACTGGCAAAAGCAGGAGCTTCCTTCGGCAGGCTTTGGAACAGAGTGTGGGGAGAGTGTGGCATCACTCTAAGTACCAAGCCGGCAGTCTACACAGCAGTCGTCGTCACCTCGTCGCTCTACGGCTGTGAGACCTGGAAATTGTACAGGAAACAACTGAAGACTCTGCATCAGTTCCACCTCCGCTGCCTGCGTAAGATCATGGGCATCTCCTGGAGGACAGGATTTCCAACACAGAAGTGTTTCGCAGAGCAAAGATGCCTGGTATCGAGGCACTGATCATGAAAGCGCAGTTGAAGTGGGTTGGGCATGGACGACCAATAATGGTCTTCTTCTCTGAGCTGGCAGCTGGAACAAGAAACACTTGCCGGTCACTTAAACGCTTTAAGGACTGCCTGAAAGTATCACCGACTTCCTGTGGCATCCCGCTTCAGGGCTGGGAAACACTTGCCACAGACCGCAGTGCCTGGCGACTTGCTGCCCACAAAGGAGTAAATAGCTTCGAAGAAAAGCGTTTGCAGGAACTGGACCAGAAGCGCCAAGCCCACAAAGAGAGGAGACCTGACCCGATGACAGCTGTCGCATGCCCAGAGTGTGGACGTATCTGTGAGTCCAGCTTTGACTTGCACTCATACATGCGGAGTCACTGACGTCTTCGTCGACCACGACGGACATCCATGATATATATATATATATATATATATATATATACTTTTTTCCTCTCCACACTTTCGTTTTGTTCCATTTACTACCCTTCGCTGGCTGCTTTGGGGCTGCTGTTTGATTCTTTTTTGAACCCTTGGTTGTGAGAACACCACAGAATTATGGACTGTGGTGTGTCTCTATTTGACACCAACAGCACAGACACAATCAGCCGTGTCTCCCTGATGAGTCCGATCCAGCGGACGAAAGGCCTAGGAGCAGGCAATACGAATAGATCTGCCTTCGAGAGAGATTACGATGGTTCGCTCAGGCAGCTAGTGAAGGGTTTCTCATATTTTTAATATATCCCCCCCCCCCCCCCCCCCCCCCATTTTCTTCATCTTCAATTTTTTTTCTTCTGAAAGTTCCAATCTTTGCCAAGTCATTACTATAATGACTGAAGAATTGTTAGCCTGCACTTGTTTCCCCCCACTACTTAATTGTTAAGCATTATATATATATATATTTTATTAAAAGACTGGTACCAGCAGACAGTGGACTCCACTGACATGGTCACTGTGAACAAAGTGTGAATCTCTCTGATTTTTCTCCACTGTTTTCTCGGACGTCAGTGAACCATGTTTGGAACTTGTGTTGTTCTTCTGTCGAACGATTGCATTTTGACTTGTGCTGAACAAGTGCGACATGTGAGAGAAATGAAATTCGGTTCGTGTGTGTGGCCACCTTGAGTCAGCTTGTAACCCGAATAAACGTCTGCGCTTACTTCACTGTTTTCAACACATGCCTCACAGATCCCACGTGAGGTAAACGAATATGTATTGTACTGAAATGTAGATCACACGTTTACTTCACTGTTTTCAACACATGCCTCTCAGACCCGACACGAGGTAAACGAATATGTATTGTATCAAAATGTAGATCACATGCTGGATGCGAAAATCGTCCAAAGACTCGATGCCCTGATAGGGAAAAGCACCCTGGAACACAAACTAGCCACTTATGGTGACATTGTGTAAGCCACATGTAGAGACGCCTATGGAGCAAAACTACCCAAAGAGAAAACACCTCCAAAGAAATCCAGACGCCAAGAAGAGATGGACAAGATCAGGGTCCAAAAGAAAAACCTCAAGAAGCAAATGAAGACCGCACTGCCAGCTGAAAAACAAGGCTTGGAAAAACTCTGGAAAAACCTGAAAGAAAAACACAGCTCCCTCAGCAAAGCGGAATCTGCGAGGAAGAGGAAGAGCAAAAAGAAGAAGACACAAGAGCGCTTCTTCAGAGACCCCTTCCAGTTTGCCAGAACACTGTTTGAGCAGCCAAAATCTGGGACCCTAAGTGTGGACAAAGGAGTTCTTGAGCAGCATCTGAGGAAAACATACTCTGACTCACAGAGCAAAGCACCACTCGACATTCAAGGTCTGGTGTGGCCAACCAACCCAGAGGAACAGTTCAATGGCAAGCCTCCAACGTTGGCGGAAATCAAGAAGGTGGTCGACAAAGCCAGAGCCAAATCATCACCAGGGCCAAATGGAATACCTTTCCAGCTATACAAGAAATGTTCCAAGGTGCTGGAGTGGCTCCATAGGCTGCTGCGATCGGCTTGGAGAAACCAGAAGATCAGCGGCCAGTGGATGACGGCAGATGGTGTGTACATCCCCAAAGAGAAAAACTCAAGTGACATCAGCCAGTTCAGGCCAATATCACTACTGAACGTCGAAGGGAAAATCTTCTTCTCTGTCATGGCAGCAAGGCTGACCAAGTACCTCATGGAAAACAAGTACTTGGATGTGTCAGTCCAGAAAAGTGGCATCCCAGGCGTGGCTGGCTGTGTAGAACACGCCACAATGATCTGGGACGCAATCCAAAAAGCAAAAAACAGAAAAGAGAGACCTGGACGAGTGTGGCTTGATCTGGCAAACGCATATGGATCTGTACCCCATGAGATGATACAGTTGGCTCTTGAGATGTACCATGTGCCAAAGAACATCCGCGACATGCTCAAGAAGTACTTCAATGGCTTCTCAATGCGGTTCTCTGCCAAGGAGTACACAACAGATTGGATCAACTTGGAAGTGGGCATTGCAATGGGCTGTGCAATTTCCCCAATACTGTTCGTGTTGGCAATGGAACTCATCTTGAAAGCAGCAACAAGCAACGCAAGACAAACAGACCTTGGCGATGGATACAAGATGCCTCCTCTCAAGGCCTTCATGGATGACACTACAGTGATTTCATCCAGAGAAGACGAGACACGTCATGTGCTGGAGAGGCTGGACGACATAGTTGCCTCATCCAGAATGAAGTTCAAGCCAAAGAAATCACGGAGTCTCTCACTGAGGAAAGGAAAAGTGGCCGAATCTGTGGTCTTCAGTGTTGCCAACCAGGCCATTCCAACAGTCACAGAAGAACCAGTCAAGAGCCTTGGAAGATGGTATGATGATACGCTGAAAGACACACAAAGAGCAAAAGAAACCAAGCAGATGTTGGAAGAAGGCTTGGAGACCATTGACCAGTGTGGGCTCCCTGGCAAATACAAGGTCTGGTGTCTGCAGTTCATGCTGATACCAAAGCTCCTATGGCCTCTGATGATATACGACATCTGCACCAGCATAGTGGAGGCAATGGAAGCCAAAATCAACAAGTTCACAAGGAAATGGCTTGGTGTCCCACCCTGTCTGACCGACATAGCGCTGTACTGTCGCCAAGCAAAGCTGAAACTACCACTGAAATCCATCCTGGAGGAATACAAAGCAGGGAAGATCAGACTGCAAAGCATGCTGGAGGACTCAGGAGACAAGGTGGTAGAGGCAATCAAGCCCCAGCTGAAGACAGGCAGAAAATGGAAAGTTCAAGAGGCGATGGATTTTGCAAAAGAAAGTCTCAAGATCAGAGAAATAACAGGACACACACAGACCAACAGACAAGGACTGGGGGTGACCAAAACTGAATGGTGGTCAAAGGCCAAAGGAAAAGCCAAAACATACATGATGATTCAGGAGATGAGAAAAGAAGAAGACCAAAAAAGACTCCAAAAAGCAGTCCAGCAGAGCCAGCATGGGCAATGGACAACGTGGGAGAATGCACTCCAAAGAAGTCTCACTTGGAATGACATTTGGCACATGGCCCCTCTCAGGATCAGCTTCATTCTCAGATCTGCATATGACCTTCTGCCCTCAAATGCAAACCTGGTGAAGTGGGGGAAAACAGACGATCCTGCATGCCCCCTCTGCCATGAAAAACAAACAGTGGAGCATGTTCTAAGCTCATGTAAAGTAGCCCTGGCTCAAGGAAGGTACACATGGAGGCACAACCAAGTGCTCAAAGAGATTGTACAAGTAGTCGGGGCTAGTACCAACACCAGAAAAGGGAAAAATCAGGACTCCAAAAGCACCCGCAACATTCTTCACGGCAGGAGGCAGCAAATCATGGCCAAGAACAACAGTGCCACTCGAAACATGCAGGCAGAGTCTGCTGGACGGGGCAGATGACTGGGAGTGCACTGCAGACCTCCCAGAATGGAAGAGTCACCCAGAGATCATCAGCAAGAGTGGCATGAGACCAGACATAGTAGTCTACTCTCAGTCAACCAAGCAGCTGATCATGATCGAGCTCACGGTGCCATATGAGAACAGAATGGAGGCAGCTCCAATCTACAAGACTGAAAAGTATGCTGATCTGGCAAACAGCCTGAGGAGAGAAGGCTATCAGGTCAAAGTCCTCACTGCAGAAATTGGAGCTAGGGCGTTTGTAGGAACGTCTGCATACAGTCTCATGAAACAGCTCTCAGTTGCAGGGAGGGAAAAAACCAGAGCCCTGAAAGCAATGGCAGAAGCGGCAGAGAGGTGTTCAAGCTGGATCTGGTCAAGGAGGAACAAAAGTGAACTTCATAAGGCTTAACTTCCCTACAAATATCAGGTGTCCCTGTGGCTCAGTGGTTAGAGCGCGAGTCATTAAGTGGAAAATGAGCATGTCCAGAGGGTCATGGGTTCGAATCCCAGCCATGGCTTGTCCCAAGATGGGAAAAAAAAGGGCAGCAGAGGGACATCCGGAGTCATGACCCGGGTGTGGCCCAACCCCCCTAGAGTGTCAGGAGATAAGGGCCGAAACACTTGCTTGAAGGGGGCTTCTCTTCTGAGGACTCTCTGCTGCCACGCTCTCCACGAGTTTCTTTCTACACACGTTTACTTCACTGTTTTCAACACATGCCTCTCAGACCCGACACAAGGTAAACGAATATGTATTGTATCAAAATGTAGGTCACATGCTTGCTTCACTGTTTTCAACACATTCCTCACACATCCCACGTGATGTACATGAATGTGCACAGTACCAAAATGTCGGTCAGACGCTTATCTCACTGTTTTCAACACATGCCTCACAGACCCCACGTGATGTACATGAAAATGCATAGTACCAACTTGTAAGTCACACGCTTATTTCAATGTTTTCAACATATGCCTCAGAGACCCTACATAAGGTACATGAATGTGCATTGTATCAAAATATAGATCAGGCAATGAGAAAATCGGCTATAAACTGTTCGTTTTAAATGTTGAAAGCTGTGGTAGATAATCGAATTTACGTTTGAGACAAAATCTAAATTTGCATATCATTTACAATCAAAAGTGGATAAAAGTGCACCGTCTTTACTTCAAAACATGTCAGTTTCTGTTCATGCTTTGTGCATTCCTGATTTCTGCTTTTCGTCACAAATTACAAAGATGCATTAGTCAAAACATTCACTGGTCTGTCTTGTATTTTGTATTAAATCAGCGTTACTTTGCACTTCGTGTTGAGTGTTCATTTTGAGGTGTTTTTCCCTAAAAGAAAGACCTTATTCCAAAACTGAAATGCTTGACACAATCTGTTCTTCCTGACTGTCTTCACCATCATTGAAAGAAGCTATGACGTAGTCAGGCCACGGAAATGACGTTAG